>CM057244.1:29541385-29604070 GCA_029931835.1 Etheostoma nigrum | reverse complement strand
TTGTCTTTATATAGCATTTTATTTTCACAGTATTTCTTTAACCCTTGTATGGTATTCAGGTCAAATTGACCCATTTCAAACTTTTAGAAGAAGAAAAATGGTTCAATTCTTCTCCCTGAAAATCAACAGTCTTACCTTATTCTGAAAATTATTCTGGATATGACCACTTATGTTTTTCCAAGATTTTTAACACGAATTATAACCTTATGACAAAAACAAATCACAGTTCCATTTTTAATTGTGTGCTAGTAGAGACTGATGCATTCCCTAAACATATATGTCATATCAATTGTTTGAAATTGGGACAAAGACCATATTTGTTGATAGATTATGAAGTAAAAGTTTATTTCAGAATTGTTTTTAAAACACCAAATAAGTCACGGGTCAATTTGACCCGAGGGATATGAGAGGGTCCGGAAAGTGAAGACAATACAAGGGTTAAATTGAATTTCATCTGATATTTTGGGCAGAGCTGACTCTAAGATTCAAATGTACCTCAACGACCCTGTACCTTTTCTATCTAATTCTACTTTGGAGATTCACATTTTCCAGCCGACATGAGAAAACAACAAGTCCAGACCGACGTTTTCTGATCTGTCGCTCCATCGTAAAGACAAAATCATCTTCTGATTTTACTCCATTATGGTGACGGTTTGGTTAGGTTTTTACACAAAAAATATTTTTTTTATTGTTTTTTGACTCGCATTGCCAGACCTTCCTCCACAGCGCTGCGGAGGAAGGTCTAGCTAGTCTACATAGAATTCAAGGATGGGAGAAAAACGTGCTCTGGCTTATTGGCATGTCTTTAAACCAATCACAATCGTCTTGGGCAGTGCTAAGCAACGGACGGAGCCACGGTGTCGCTGCAAAATCACCTCGGGAAGGAACATGTTTTGGTGGAACGTGTACGTTCAAAATTAGTTTTAGTCGTGCAACAGAAAACTCCGATTGGACAGATGGTCCAGCTAGCTGTCTGGATTTACCCTGCAGAGATCTGAGGACCAGGTAACCATAGTCCTCAGATTGGACAGATGGTCCAGCTAGCTGTCTGGATTTACCCTGCAGAGATCTGAGGACCAGGTAACCATAGTCCTCAGATTGGACAGATAGTCTAGCTAGCTGTCTGGATTTACCCTGCAGAGATCTGAGGACCAGGTAACCATAGTCCTCAGATTGGACATATAGTCTAGCTAGCTGTCTGGATTTACCCTGCAGAGATCTGAGGACCAGGTAACCATAGTCCTCAGATTGGACAGATAGTCTAGCTAGCTGTCTGGATTTACCCTGCAGAGATCTGAGGACCAGGTAACCATAGTCCTCAGATTGGACAGATAGTCTAGCTAGCTGTCTGGATTTACCCTGCAGAGACCTGAGGACCAGGTAACCATAGTCCTCAGATTGGACAGATAGTCTAGCTAGCTGTCTGGATTTACCCTGCAGAGATCTGAGGACCAGGTAACCATAGTCCTCAGATTGGACAGATAGTCTAGCTAGCTGTCTGGATTTACCCTGCAGAGATCTGAGGACCAGGTAACCATAGTCCTCAGATTGGACAGATAGTCTAGCTAGCTGTCTGGATTTACCCTGCAGAGATCTGAGGACCAGGTAACCATAGTCCTCAGATTGGACATATAGTCTAGCTAGCTGTCTGGATTTACCCTGCAGAGATCTGAGGACCAGGTAACCATAGTCCTCCGATTGGACAGATAGTCTAGCTAGCTGTCTGGATTTACCCTGCAGAGATCTGAGGACCAGGTAACCATAGTCCTCAGAAATCCACCGGAGGTTAGAACGCCGACACAAAGGAAGAGGAAGGGGACGGACATCTGGCCTAAAAGAATGAAATCCGGCAAAATTTCCATTGGCAACGGAGCAATCAGGGATGTGGAACGTTGTGGATATAGACCATTACTGTTTCAATAGTACCCACTTCATTAAGGTTATATAAAGACCGTCATAATTCAAAACTTTGCCACTTGGCCACCATTGTAAATAACAACCTGTTTGTAATGACCTGCCTGAAAGGAAATAAAAAGGTAAAAAAAAAGAAACCAACGCTGACTGGCGGCAAGTGATGGAAACAAACAGCAAAATTGCTGCGTTCTGTTGACCCATCCATCCACTCCGACCTCCGACCTCCCTCTGCGGACTTTGCGGCTGCTTTGTCACTTGATCTTGTTGTTTTTGGGTCATTTACTGAAACGACTGATGGTCTGATTTTTCTCAGGAGGACAGCCTCAGAGATGAAATATGACTTCAGACGCCAGGTAAAGGAAGTTGTATCCAAAATGTCTCAGAGAGTGTTAAAAACAGTGTTGTCTCAGCAGCTTTTAGACATTTAAAAAGATTTGAAGACACATCATATTTTAAGCGCATATACAGTATAATATATGTATATGAATAAAATATTGTGAGCAAAAAAAATATGGATTTTTACATCTGACATAAAAACTGTCGACAAACAAAAGAAAACTAACTCGTCCAAAAAGAAGACAATCATGAGGTCTTTTCTTTTATCTGATACAAGGTCTTCACCTGACAGTGAAGCTGTCCACTTACTAGATTTCGGAGACAGATGGCCTGTAGTGTGGAAGATTTAAAATGTCTAAATTAAGACAAATCAATGACTTGTGGTTAATAATGTACTAAATATTTTTCATTTTCAAATGTAGTTTTTATTTAGTTATTTAGTAGTTATTTACATGCATGAATAGAAAGGAAATCTGTTTTAATTTAAGCTTTTCCCTTCTGACAACCTCAGATCCAGTCAGTGGAAAACTGTAGTTGTTTCTGACTCACATTTGTCTCGACAGTCGGTGGAAATCTTGTTTCTGACAATAACATCTCATGTGGAGATAGATTGTGTGAGCAGCAGCGACAGATTAGATCAGAAACCATGGACACACACACACACACACACACACACACACACACACACACACAGTACAGTGTTAAAATACACTGGGACATTTCTCACTTGCATGGACACGCACACAAAATAACTGGGATAGTAAACACAAACACACACACACACACACAAAATAACTGGGATAACACACACACACACACAAAATAACTGGGACATTTCTCACTCGCATGCACGCGCGCACACACACCCACACACACACACACACACACACACAGAGTAAAGTGTTAAAATAACGAATATTTCTCATTTGCATGCACACGCACACAATATAACTGGGATATTAAACACACACAAAATAACTGGGATAATACACACACACACACACACACACACACACACACACACACACACAAAATAACTGGGATAACACACACACACACACAAATATAATGGGGACCTCCATTAGCATTAATGATGCATTGTGGGCTGCTCAGTCAGCTGTTGCTCCATTAGAGCACAACATATGCTTCTCTTGTATTTATGTAGAAAATGTCACCAACCTGCGATTTGAGCAGACAAACAACATTATGACTCCAGCTTTGTGGGTACGCCATCAAGTTATGGCATTAATAATGATAGTACCTGTAAAATCTTTAGTCACAGAGTCCCACATGTTATTGGATCAACTGCAGAGAGACTCTCTGAGAGAAATCAAACTTGTGCCCCGTTGGTGGCTGCTGAAGGACTTCCTGCTACGCAGGGAGGACTGCAATTCTAATTAGCGGCCTAATTGGACATCCCACCATCAGCTCCCCGCACACTCACATCTCCGTCCTCACAACGGTTCAATAATCAGCCACAAACATCACCGTGACGCAACGCAGCGGGTCTTCAATGTCGGCTTTTATGGCTGCTGCGCCACACAGAGCTTTTATTTTGAAAAGAAAAGGGAAGAAAAGCTCAAGACTGAGCAGATCTGAAGCTCATATCTGTAGTTTGTAGCCATTTTGAGAAAATTCACTTATTGTATTCACTTTAGGGTTGTTCTCAAGGTTGAAAACATAAACAAAATGTTTGAAATTCTCATCTCAAAGACATATTGTATTTATGAAGCTGAATTCTGAGGGAAATGGGCTTAAAGTTAACAGGAGGTGGCAATCTTATACATGCAAAAAAAAAACACTAATTCACTATTAACTATTTTTGGAAAAAGGAACAAGGCAACGTCTTTCCTTGACTTAAAATACCAAAACATTTAAGTCCAACATATGACCTCACAAGTTTCTTTCGGTTTTCAGTTTTAAGGCAGAATGTGTCATTGTGGATGCCGACAAAGGCCTATGACCACACATACAGATTCTTTTAAGTAATATCTTCAGAGAGAGAGAGAGATTATTTTTAATACACTTTCAAAAAAGCTGCAGATTTTTATAAAACTCTGTATCTGTCTGGACAATGAAAACGGTACGGTATAGCGTGCCCATTGTTGCTTTGTGTAATAAGCATTTGCCTAAAATAAAAAAAAACACCACAGGTGTTTGCAACAGCACCTCAGCTGTGCGTTGAAAAGGTGTTTTTAAGTTTTTAAACAGGTACGCTAAGCGAGTTTTTAGGCTACAACATTTTTTGTCACATACAGCCAACATATCCCCACTATCTGCTAGCTGCCTGTCCCCAGAACACACTGTAAAAAACATCTCCTCACTATCTGCTAGCTGCCTGTCCCCAGAACACACTGTAAAAAACATCTCACTATCTGCTAGCTGCCTGTCCCCAGAACACACTGTAAAAAACATCTCACTATCTGCTAGCTGCCTGTCCCCTGAACACACTGTAAAAAACATCTCCTCACTATCTGCTAGCTGCCTGTCCCCTGAACACACTGTAAAAAACATCTCACTATCTGGTAGCTGCCTGTTCCCAGAACACACTGTAAAAAACATCTCACTATCTGCTAGCTGCCTGTCCCCAGAACACACTGTAAAAAACATCTCACTATCTGCTAGCTGCCTGTCCCCTGAACACACTGTAAAAAACATCTCCTCACTATCTGCTAGCTGCCTGTTCCCTGAACACACTGTAAAAAACATCTCCTCACTATCTGCTAGCTGCCTGTCCCCTGAACACACTGTAAAAACATCTCCTCACTATCTGCTAGCTGCCTGTCCCCTGAACACACTGTAAAAAACATCTCCTCACTATCTGCTAGCTGCCTGTCCCCTGAACACACTGTAAAAAACATCTCACTATCTGGTAGCTGCCTGTTCCCAGAACACACTGTAAAAAACATCTCCTCACTATCTGGTAGCTGCCTGTTCCCAGAACACACTGTAAAAAACATCTCCTCACTATCTGCTAGCTGCCTGTCCCCTGAACACACTGTAAAAAACATCTCCTCACTATCTGCTAGCTGCCTGTCCCCTGAACACACTGTAAAAAACATCTCCTCACTATCTGCTAGCTGCCTGTTCCCTGAACACACTGTAAAAAACATCTCCTCACTATCTGCTAGCTGCCTGTCCCCTGAACACACTGTAAAAAACATCTCCTCACTATCTGCTAGCTGCCTGTCCCCTGAACACACTGTAAAAAACATCTCCTCACTATCTGCTAGCTGCCTGTCCCCTGAACACACTGTAGTCAACAAAAACAAACTGTGCCAACCTGTACCATGAAGCAAGCAACAAACAGTGTTCCAGCGTATATAATAACCAACAAGAAGAATTTGGGGGTAGGGGGTTAGTGCGCAGAAGCACATAAGGGAGGGGGAGGGGATGGGAGGAGGGAGGGACGAGCTAGTCTAGTTTTGTTTGAAAATACGTCAAATATCAACAAGAAGTAACGTCACCCCACATCGCTTAGAGCACCTTTAACTTACTACCGCCAAAGAAAATAAGCTCACTACTCATGCTGATAAGATTTTTCTTCTCTGGTATTTTAAATCGTTGACGTAGACGTAGCCAGCTACTGCCCAGCCTGCTTGTTTGACCACTTGGAATGGTTTTTATATTCTTGTGTGGACAGAGATATTTTATAAAACGAAGGTTGTGCGGACAGAATTTTGTATTTTAAACAGAGGTGGGAAATAATTGTATACTTGGAGCCCAGCTAAGTGGGTTTGTAGCAGCCTGTTTTTATGCATATTTTCAATTTGTGCAAAAAAAAAAAACTAAAACCTGACATGCCAAGAATGTTTGAAGGATTGGCTTTGGCGAAACGGAACAAAGTGTAATGGAAAAAGAAAAAAAGAAATTGTCTTTTGAGCTTCATTATAGACGAATGTTATACAAAACTGGAGTTGTTTTGCAGTGTGGAGGTCACCGAGAAGTAAAAGCTCCCCAGAATCAGAGGGGGGTTCCTTGGGACAAACTGCTGAAGTTATCCCAGCGTTGTGCCAAAAAAATCTTCTCTTCTTTGCGTTTAGCGGTCTTTACGGTTACATTTTGTGACAAGCTTTAAGAGTACGTAGGACCCAAATGCAGAGAGAGCAGACAAAGTCTTGTAGCTGTTGTAGGTTTATTCCAGAGAAAACATGAAGTACATACCAAAGTCCAGAAAGCAACAGGCAAAAAACTAATGCCAGAACCAACAGACAGGATCTCAAAACCTAAACTAAATATCCGAGACAAATGGGATACTCCAAGCAGGTTCTCACTATACGGAAACACACACACAATAACACACAAAGACTAAATACAAATGTTAAGGAGGTAACAACAGGCAGGTGACACAAGGGCTGGGAAACAGATGTTGGCACAGAAAACAAGACTATCGCAATAAAGCCGGAAAGAGAACAGATACAAGACAAGACAGAAAACCAGGCTAAGAAATTAAGACAGGAAAACAGACTACCACAATAAGACAAAACACCCGAACCGTAACACATTTAGCAGAGGAAAGGTTACTGTTGAATTGAATTTAGCCGTCAAACGGTGACTGTCCTGCGGAAAGAGTTGCCCTTAGGCACCAGACTGCCGGGCGAGCGTCGCCCTGATGGATGGCACCCTGACAGCGCTCATTACCCTCAACACCAGACCTTAACTTCAGCTCTCTGACACCCGGCGGCCCGGATCAAACCGGGGTCACACGCCCAGGACAGACATCTGCGTGTGGACATGTTTACGCGTCTTTGCATCAGAGTACACACTCTCTGCTTCCTGCCGTCTCAAAGTGTTTCACGCGACAGTGATTGATGCTCGTCATTCCTGCGACAGCCTCGAGCTTTCTGCCCGACTGAACCTCGAGAGAAGAAATCCATCTGCGGTGACAGCACACGTCCATCAGCGTTGACTCTGCGCTTTGATTGTCTTATTTAAAAGTAAAGCTCTCTTTACTGTCATCTGTCTCTTTCCTGGACAATAAACAGCTTCGCCCTCAGAGGAAAATACTACATGACTCCTGCTCAATGCTCTGCTTCTCATAATGTTTCCCTCCATGGCTCAACAACACTCAACAACCAGGCAGGAACTCAGTTTCTACATGTTTTAATAACTCACATTTAAGAAAACACTCCATTTGTACATTCTGGGTTGTCTTATTTCAGAATACTTCTCTTAAAAGGAGTGTATTCAGTATCACAACGTCTTCATGTACGTTCATTTAAGAAAATGTAATGCAGAAGCTTGATCAGAATATTAATCAGAATCGGGAGAATGAAGCTATTTGAAATGCCAGATGCATCATTTTAGACACATTTCCTCCCAAATTCAGCCCGACAGATTGGGAATCTTCACTAGAATTCAAATTAAAGTTGACTGAAGTTTGGACAAACAGTGGGAGTTTGTGAAGATGTTGAGCAGCATCATCAGAATTCACAGTAGTATGCTTTATGTTGGCTTTCACTGCTGTTCTCCACAAAAAATAAATAAATGCTGTTTTCATCTATTTTCCTAGATTCTAAAAGTCTGACATAAATATCTGAACAAATGCAATGGTGTGTTTTTCTCCTAAAAATAACCCAGACTGCTTGACTGCCAAATTATTCATCTGAGAAACAAAACCAGCCAGAAATCGATGGACTGAACTCGTGTGAACCTCCTGCTGACTCAGTATGCTCCGTCCATTCGGACCTGTCCGGGCCTGAGGACGCCGTGTGATGTGATGTGTCCGACCTGCTGCCGGCTCTGCCTGCCCGCCCGAGAGTCCTGAAGCTTTCTGGCCTCCGAAATGAACCCGCAGCGAGGAGCAACACATGGTGCCCCGTCTCAGCTGGCCAGACAGCAGCCAGGCTGCTCGCTGCACAGCAAACACACCAGACGACCAATATTGGGAAAAGAAAGATTCCAATGTTTTTTTATACTATAAAAAGCAATTTGTGGTGCTATATACAATATACATATATCGTGAAAGTATCAAAACACTCAAAATCCACAGAAAAATGCATTAAGGCTGTATTCAGAAACAAACCTCAGGACTTCTGTACAGTGTGTGTGTGTGTGTGTGTGTGTATATATATATATATATATATATATCCTCCTGCTGGAGGCAATAAACCTTATCTGCAAACAAGTCTCTCTTGATTAAAATAAGCCAACCTGCAAAGAGCCATATGAAAGTGCCGCTGTAATTTATTTTTACTTAAATATGTTCATATATATATATATATTTCTCCAATAAAAAAAGAGCAAAGAACGGCACTGACGGGTTTTTCTCAAAGGAAAAGATCTTTTTCCTCTACTACTGAATGGCTTTGGCACCAGTTTGATAGACAGATAATTCAACCAATCACCTGAAAGGTATTATTTGAAAGTGCCAAACAGTTTCCAATGACAGCTTCTAAGATGGTTCTGTGTTAACAAACCATCTGGCGCCTCAGGTAACTTCTTAACGCCATGGATAGAAAACCTTTGCTGGGGATTGTTTTTGGGTGCGCTATTCCTTTAATTTTAGATCATATCGTGTCATCTGCGTCCTGAGGGGATTATGTAAAGTGCTCAGCTTTAATGACGGTCCTTCAGTTCAGAAACATTTTCTCCACTTATGGCCGTCTGCTCAGTGGAGAGTTAAGAGGAGCTGTTGCATTATGGATGCATAGTCAGATACCGAGGTATGTCCGTGGGTGTTTCTCGCCTGCAGACGGAGGAGAGTGGACTGATATCTGAAGAGGAACTGTGTGAACTGTGTGCACTTCATGTGTAAACGGCTGTTTTACAGGTTGTCATGGCTGCGTTCACATGTTCGATCCTGTTTGTCCAACATGTGTGGACCTAATCTGAAACGGACATTTTGGAAAACCTACCACAACACAATGAAGTTCAGATCTGCAATGGACATGAGGACACTTACAGCCGGCCTTTATTAGAGCTGAGGATAATTACATAAGTATACACCCCCCTATGTTAAAATACAGGGGGCATAAGTATACACCCCCCTATGTTAAAATACAGGGGGCATAAGTATACACCCCCCTATGTTAAAATACAGGGGGCATAAGTATACACCCCCCTATGTTAAAATACAGGGAGCATAAGTATACACCCCCCTATGTTAAAATACAGGGGCATAAGTATACACCCCCTATGTTAAAATACAGGGGCATAAGTATACACCCCCCTATGTTAAAATACAGGGGCATAAGTATACACCCCCCTATGTTAAAATACAGGGGCATAAGTATACACCCCCCTATGTTAAAATACAGGGGGCATAAGTATACACCCCCCTATGTTAAAATACAGGGGGCATAAGTATACACCCCCCTATGTTAAAATACAGGGGGCATAAGTATACACCCCCCTATGTTAAAATACAGGGGCATAAGTATACACCCCCCCTATGTTAAAATACAGGGGGCATAAGTATACACCCCCCTATGTTAAAATACAGGGGCATAAGTATACACCCCCCTATGTTAAAATACAGGGGGCATAAGTATACACCCCCCTATGTTAAAATACAGGGGGTATAAGTATACACCCCACTATGTTAAAATACAGGGGGCATAAGTATACACCCCCCTATGTTAAAATACAGTGGGCATAAGTATACACCCCCCCTATGTTAAAATACAGTGGGCATAAGTATACACCCCCCTATGTTAAAATACAGGGATCATAAGTATACACCCCCCTATGTTAAAATACAGGGGGCATAAGTATACACCCCCCTATGTTAAAATACAGGGGGCATAAGTATACACCCCCCTATGTTAAAATACAGGGGGCATAAGTATACACCCCCCTATGTTAAAATACAGGGGCATAACTATACACCCCCCTATGTTAAAATACCATGGGGGCATAAGTATACACCCCCACTATGTTAAAATACAGGGGGCATAAGTATACACCCCCCTATGTTAAAATACAGGGGGCATAAGTATACACCCCCCTATGTTAAAATACAGGGGGCATAAGTATACACCCCCCTATGTTAAAATACAGGGGCATAAGTATACACCCCCCTATGTTAAAATACAGGGGGCATAAGTATACACCCCCTATGTTAAAATACAGGGGGCATAAGTATACACCCCCCTATGTTAAAATACAGGGGGCATAAGTATACACCCCCCTATGTTAAAATACAGGGGGCATAAGTATACACCCCCTATGTTAAATTCCCATAGAGGAAGGTAGATTTTTATTATTAAAGGACAGTTATTTCATGGATCAGGATACTATGCATCCTGATAAAGTCCCCCCCCCCATCATCACATACCCTTCACCATACATAGAGATCGGCATGGGATACTTTCCAATCATCTCTCAATGCAATTCAAACCGGCTATTAGTCTAACTGAGATAATACCATGCCAATCTCTAGGTATGGTGAAGGGTATGTGATGATGAGGATGGGGGCTATATTAACTCTAAAGGCCAAGGGAACTTAATCAGGATGCATAGTATCCTGATCCATGAAATAACTGGTCTTTATTAATAAAAATCTGCCTGCCTCTATGGGAATTTAACATAGGGGGGTGTATACTTATGCCCCCTGTATTTTAGGAAGAACATTTATTTATTTAGAATACATTATTCATTCACAAAGAAAATGTGTCCTTAAAGGTTGGATTTTACCTCATTTTTTAATTAAGGCATTAAGATAGATTTCCAAAACATGACTTTTTTATTCCTCTTTTTAATCAACTTAAGAACGGGTTTGTAAACCTATGAGCACAACTGCATCTATCTACCTAACTACCTACCTACGTTTAAATTTTCAGCATTTACTTTCACTCTCAGGGATTTGCTACGGACAAAATACACAGCGATACAGTGGTAAAAGCCAGTGAGGTTTAACCATGTATCCAGTTAATTTAAGAAGCTCACGTTACTGCATTGTGTGAACAGTTAACTTCATTTAATATTGTATGGGGTGTTTTCTCTTTCTTTTTCTCCTATCCAGGAATGTACAGTATCTGTGGTGACTAGACTTGTTCAGACAGGTGAATGTAGAATTGTAACATTTTGGGGCGTACCACTGTAAAAGCTTCCTGCCTCTGTTGTCTCCTGTTATAATTACCATATAATAAAGTGGAGGAAACACTGGGTGCTGCATTGTCCTGAAGAAACTCCTCAACAATTCCAGGTTAAACAGTAAGTTGATTTAATGTTTAAAGTAGAAACTTGGTTTGCTCTTTAAATCAGATTTTCTCACAGCGGGTCGAGTCGACGGGGGAATAACCAACCCAGACACACACACACACATCACACACACACACACACACACACACACACACACACACACACACACACACACACACACACACACACACACACACACACACACACACACACACACACACACACACACACACACACACACACACACACACACACACACACACACACACACACACACACACACACACACACACACACACACACACACACACATCTCTCTCTCTGCAGCTGACAGCAGAGAGAAGCTCCAGCAGCCTTTTCTGCATTGGAAGTACTGTATATATATTTTTTTTTACATATTATTTATATGGGCTGTCCCACTTTAACACATCCAGGCCTCAAACACTGACTGACCCACTTTCTACTGTGAAGCCTAAAACACTCTCAGACTTAAACTCCGGTTCAGATGACAGCACTGCAGAAGCTCTGTGTCCTCCTGTCACAATACTGGTTTCTAACATACGCAACTACGGTGGCCCTAAAAGGTCACAACACACAACATTACGAAAACGCACACAAACATACCACAATATGCAACAATGTGGTCTATCGCTGGGCAAAGTGTTTCCAAGGGAAACTTGGAAGTGAAACACCAGAACACACCCGGGGAACTAACACGTGTTTCCTGGGTGAAAGTATTAAAATGATATTCTTATATTAGCCTAGGTTTTACGAGATTTAACGTTACAACCACTGCTGATTGATCGATTTTGATGACTTGAACTCGGCTAGTCAGTGGTGTAACGTTAGGGGAAATGACCTGTGTGTTTTTACCTTTTACATTTCATTTCAGTGATATTGCATGATTCGGACCATGTAACCCCTAACCCTAACCCCTAAATCTCACAAAACCTAGGCGAAAATAACAATATAATTTTAATACATTCCCCGGGTGTGTTTTCATCCCAACCGCGATCTTTTTCCTTAAATTTAACTTTGGTTTTGGCGTCTAAACTTGACGTTGCCGTAGCTGTATTCCTTCTAGCCTCAACCATGTCTGCAGCCACCTGTGCATCACCTAAAAGTGTCCCCTGGAAACACTTCTGTTGTGTTGTGGGCTATTTGCATGTGTTTTCTTATTAATGCGCACTGTAATTTATTTGCGTGTGTTTTCCTATTGCTGCATGTTGTGGCCTCTAAGGGCCACCGTACAAAATATACTAATATACAGTTATAAGTATATTAGTATACAGTTAGTTTTAACCCTTGTGTTGTCTTCCCGTTAACCATGAACTTGTCCTTTTAGGTCAAAATTGATTTTTTTTTTGTGCTTTTCCGATGTTTTTGTTGCTTTTTCTGATTTGTCACTTTTTATAATGCTTTTGGTGCTTTTTTTTTAAATCCATAATCCATATTTCTGATATAAAACACTTTGAAACAAGTCAATTTGACCCGAGGACAACACGAGGGTTAAACATGTTTACAACGTTCATAACATGTTCAGACACACAAGAACAATAAAGAAAATAACTTGGGGACTTTCACACCTGCGTCTTTTAGTTTGATTGAATTGCACTGTTGGAGAAAAAGAAAAACGTATTTCTTCTCTCGAGTTAATCATGTTTTTGGTGAGATACGCCTGCTTTCAAGCTCTGTTTCTCACTCTCTTCCCGGCCCAAACAAAGTCACAAAAACACTCCTAAATGCACGCCTGCTGACAGGAAACAGGCGCCATGACCACATCACCCCTGTACTGTCGTCTCTCCACAGGCTGCCTGTCGTTTTTAGAATCCATTTTAAGATCTTAGTGTTTGTTTTTAAATCTCTTAATGGGCTGGCACCATCATATTTATCTGATATGCTGATTTTGCACACTCCAGTCAGAGCACTCAGGTCCCGGACCAGGTGCTGTTAGACTGTCCCAGAACCAGACTGAGACCCAGAACCAGACTGAAGACCAGAGGGGACAGAGCTTTCTCAGTGGTAGGTCCTAAGCTCTGGGACTCTTTCCCTCTCAACATTAGAGCAGCTTCCTCTATTGAGAGTTTTAAATCACTTTTAAAAACTCATATTTTTGCACTGGCTTTTAACATAAGCTGAGCTGTGACATTTTATTGTTATTGTTTTGAGCAAAGTTTTTTAAGTTTTATTGTTTTTTGGCATATTCTGTTTTTAGATGGGTTTTTACGGTTATTTATTATGCTTGTATCTATATTTGTAGAGCACTTTGGGGCAGTAGTGACTGTTTGTAAATGTGCTATAGAAATAAACTTTGACCTTGACCTTGATATACAGAGTAACAACATCAATGAACAGCGGGCTTTTTGTCCCACGTTCCTGCTCCGAGACACAATTTGCGTGGCTTTCATTGTCCGAGACGCTAACTAACCCTTTTCAAAAATTACAAAACACCTTCATGTATGTTGACCTTTCATCCTCTTTCACTTCGCTGAGTTTACTGAACCACAATCAGTGTATTATTCATTATTTAACACATGGAGCAGGGACGCTACGAGTCTGTGTTTCTACGCACAGCAGCTTCAGTTATTATTTCAAAAAGGACATTTTTGGGGTCGGGAGGAGCTGAAGCGTACAGTATATTGATTTAATTAACTTTTTTTTAAAAGAAGCAAGACAAGAAAGCAATTTCTTCCCTTTACCCTTGACTTATAAAAATACTGCAATACCCTACTGCAATATTAAATAACTCAACATATGGTTTGATAAAGTCCTATTTATTCGCAGCAGCTGAATGAGTGTACTTGGCACAGGATTTTAAAATGGGCCTATTCAGTTTGAGATATAATAAACTAGTAAGATTTATTAATCTAAAGCATCACAGACTATGATTTGAATGTCAAGAGACGCCGTATATTTGAGATATGAATGTGTGTATGACATATGCTGTAGAATGAAAATGTTTTAGTTTGACTCATGAAATTAAATCAGCATCGTAAGACCGGTTCATTCTTGGATCAACTTGTCCCGTACTGATTTAAGTGAAGTTATGTTTTTTAACATAGGGGGAAGGATTACAGCAGCTGAGTCAGCACAGAGGAACAAACGAGAGAATAATCAAACAGAATAATCAGATTCACTCTGGGACAGCTACACAAGTACATTTAATCAAGTACTACTTACTTACAAGTTTGAGGTAGGTCTACTGTGTCTGACAGCTTTAGTTCAGCTAGATTAATAGATTTTTGAAAAATACAAAGTGTTATGGTACAATATGTACAACTGCAGCTCAAATGATTAATTGACAGACTTCCTGACAACTAATCATGTTAGTAGTTGTACTGTAGTATTCAATTCAGTTATATTTACAGTGTCAAATCACAACAGGAATGATCTCAGGACATTTTTACAGACGTACTATAATTTACTGAGACCAAACACTAGTAATGATGTTGAGTTTTGCGGGGTTTCCCTTCCATTATAAGGCTAAAGTCGCCTGCACACAATCGGCGGCAAAACCGTGCGCGACTCACATCTGTACTCATCTTAACATCGGGGAGCGACACACAACGTCAACTTTAGACACTGAAAGGAAAGGTTAGTTTAAAGAAAAAGATCGTGGTTGGGATGAAAACACGCTCAATGGTTTTTAAGCCTCCAACATCTAACTAACCCTAACCCTACACCGCACGTACAGTTCCAATTATTGACCCACTTTGACCCTTGACCTAGACCTAGCCACTGACTTTTGTTGAAAGCGCAACCAATGAGATAACAGCTGTACGTGACAGAAGCGACACATATTGCCAACGATATCAAAACTTTGGCAAAACAATGGAAGATAGGCTCATCCTGTGTGTTTGGGAGTTCCCTGAACTGCACAACACCTTTTTAAAGATGCATCACGATCTCGGCAGAAAACACTTCAGCATGTCAGATGGGATAAACAGGTTTGTGAAAATGCATAACTAATATTGTTGAAATTTAGATATTTTATGACCTTGTTATTCACTATTTATTAACAGTATAAAGTGTTTTATGTTTTATGTTCATGATATATGTTATTTGTTATATGTCTGCAACCTTGTTGTTTGTGCTGCTGTTTATCTTGGCCAGGACGCTCTTGGAAAAGAGATTTTTAATCTCAATGAGTTTTCTTTCTGGTTAAATAAAAGGTAAATAAATAAATAAATAAATAAATAAATAACTAATATTAACAAAATTGTTATTACCTGCCCTTAACCAGCTGGATGCCCAGAAATCTTTCCTGTATCACAGTATAAAATATTAAGGGAAATTTTCTTTGTATAGACATGATACAGCTTCTCAGCTGAAGATATTTTCAAAACACTCTCTTAGGAATGTAAAATCATTGGGATTCAGCAGATGACAACAACTGATCTGTACAATAGACGTGTGCTTAATAAGGCAGAATCCATCATGTCCGATAGTTCCCACCCCTGAATGCAGAGTTTAAGTTGCTGCCCTCTGGTTCCCCCTGCTTCAGTCCGCCACCAACTAAACAAATAGGTAGAAATCCTCCTTCGTCCCCTCTGCTATCTCTCTGCTCAACTCTGGAAAGAATAGGTAATCTTCTGCACATAATGACACTGGGACTTAAACTTTTAATGTTGTGGTATTTATTTCCCCATTTGGTCTGTATGTTTAATTGATGTTGTCGTCTTTGTCACTGTATGTCAATGTCTTTGCTACTGCAGCAAAATGAATCGCCCCTCGGGGACAAATAAAGGTCTTGAACTTGAACTAAAAAGTAGTCATTATCTGTTAGAAAGGCATGAACACATCATCTTTAAACACATCTTCAATAAAATAATTCCCGCCTCCACCCGTGTCTTCCAATAGAGAGTTTTGTTGGCCACTTTCAACAGTTAGTTATGCCAGATTGTTGATTTTTTTTGGTGAAGCAGGGTCTTAATCCCGTCACCTGATGTGAAACTCTCCAGGATTCTCTCGCAAATGCCAACAGGGGATTCCTAAATGGGATTTCTCCATCTGTTTGCGATATAAAAGTCCGAATGAGGAATAGATCTTAAAGTTACCTTTCCATCGTGACCCATTCAGGAGCTTGGTTTTCTACCATATATATATTTTGGATAGCTGGTTAAGGGAGAAAGCATAGTGGTACCAATCCACTCTTGGCAAGCCGAGACCTTCCTCTTCTTCAGCAGAACAGTTATATTCTGTAAAAATAATCTACTGCCTTTCTGAACTTCATTAGTAACGAGGAGGGGAAGCATACAGGTAAGTTAAGTTAAATAATACACCGCAATTCCTCAAATAAAGGCTGGACAAATAAAGGCAACATTAGAATGGATAATCTCCTAAATGCCTTCCATATAGTGCGCATTCAAGTTAATCATAATGTAGATTTCTAGCAATTTAATTTAACAGATTCAACATTATATTCATGCCTTTACAGTGTGGTATGCACACCACTGGCTGTCTTACTTCCTTGAGAGAGAAAGAAAGAAAGAAAGAAACACACACACACACACACACACACACACACAGGTAGATAAAGCCACAGGTGTTCTTGTTTTCTGGTTTCTTTGTGAGACCGACCTCATCAGCAGGTCTAATTGAAATCGTGCTCATTAGCATATGAAAGGCTGAGCTCTCCGCAGTGAGATGAAAACACGCTTTAACTGTTCCATCACACGGCTTACGTACTGATCCTAAATGAGATGTTGTTGGTTTTTCTATCACTGCCGGGGATATTTACAACATTAAATTTCATCGCTGCCGCTCATTAGCTCCAGCGTTAGCTTCACGCCGACAATTTTAATTTATGACCATGTAAAGAAACTGCCTCCTCTCTTCTTCTTCTCTCTTCTTCTTCTATCTTAAATCTCTCCATCCTGCTGATGGAAACCTCTTTCTGTCACGTCCGATCATTTCTCATCTGTTATGATTATCTGGAGCCGCAGGATGTAATTTTACAAAGTCTGGACTTTTCATCATGAAAACTGTTGCTATTTAAAAGAGCATTACAGCAGTGGTGCACGTTTAACATCATTTAGGAGTCCTTCCTCAAGAAAATGTGTCGTTTTTCAATTTAAAAAATGCAATTTCCCCATACATTTTAATGTCTCTTTGTGGCATTTAGTCTCATTTTAGTCGCGCTGCGTCTCATTTTGGTCATTTGTGTTTTCTTTGGGGTCATTTGGAGTCTCTTTATAGTTGGTTTGTGTCCCTTTGTGGTAGTTTTTCATCTGTTTTTCACGTAATTTTGGACCGTTTTTAATACACAAAAATACTTTGCACATCTACAACGTGAGACAGGTGTGTTGGAGGGGGGTAAGAAAACTTCAGCACACTGTCTAACTTGCAGAAAGTACATAAAGTTTTAATGATAGGCAACACATATTACATAACAATGAAAGAATGTTATGTGCCTGATTTCATGTGGAAGTTGTTGTTATGTGCACAACAAAATGTCACCTGCTACAAAAAGATGGCTTCTCAGGATGTAGTATGGTCTAATACCAAAATCATTAAAACTTGTATATATTTTTTGGAAGTTAGACAGTGTGTGGGAGTTCTCTTTGCTACTTTTAGACCGTTATTATCACCATATCTCTGTCTAAAAATTGGAAAAGCTAGAGCAAATAAAACATAACATTAAAAAGCTTAACCCTCCAGTTGTCCTTTGGTCAAATTTGGCCCATTTTTAAAAATCTGAAATTTCAGTTTCTTTTAACCAAATTGTCCAAAAAAAAAAACAAAAACAAGGGTTGGTTCCCTACAACGCTCATAACAAGTAGAATAAACGGTCAGTTCACTACTTTCATTATATTTGGTTTAAATCATATTTAATGATGAAAAATGATTAAAGAACGCTAAAAAAAAGTGGAAAAAATATCAGAAAACGCTTTGAAATGTGTGGGGAAAAACAACCAAAATGTGAAAAAGCACAGAAAAAAAATGGATAAAAACATCGGAAAAAGTGACCAAAACGTTGGGAAAGCGACAAACGTGTCGAGAAAAGACAACCAAATAGTTTTAATTTTAAAATTAGAGCCAGAAAAACAAAAGTTGCATGGTTGATTGGAAGACAACACAAAAGGTTAAAGAAAAAACTTGTTAACCCTCGTGTTGTCTTCACTTTCGGCCCTCTCGTGTCCCTCGGGTCAAATTGACCCGTGACTTATTTGGGCTTTTAAAAACAATTCTGAAATCATAATCTATTAACAAATATAGTCTTTATCGCACTTTCAAACAATTGAGATAACATCTATGTTTAGGGGAATGCAATCAGTCTCTACTAGATCACAATTAAACATGGAAGTGGGGTTTGTTTTTTGTCATAAGGTTAAAATTCATGTTAAAAATCCACTATGTGATCATTGTTATCTTAGAAAAAACACAAGTGGTCATATCCAGAATCATGAAGTATCTGAAGTGAGTCAGGAATACATGTTTATCACAGGAAATAATGTAAGGCAATTGATTTTCAGGTAGAAAAATTTTTTTATATTTGTACCATTTTTCTTCTTGTAAAAATTTGAAATGGGTTAATTTGACCCGGATACAATACAAGGGTTAAAGAAGTCCAACTCCAATCAGTAGATCACAGAAAATAAGGTAAGGCAATTGATTTTCAGGTAGAAAAAAAATGTATATTTGTACCATTTTTCTTCTTGTAAAAATTTGAAATGGGTTAATTTGAGCCGAATACAACCCCCTAACCCTAACCCTAACCCCCTAACCCCCTAACCCTAACCCTAACCCCCTAACCCTAACCCCCTAACCCCCTAACCCTAACCCTAACCCCCTAACCCTAACCCTAACCCCCTAACCCCCTAACCCTAACCCCCTAACCCCAAGAAGTCCAACTCCAATCAGTAGATCTGGTTAAAGTCTGTCGGCTTAGGTAGTGTCCAAAACGGCTCGGGTGCTGCACCTAAACCTCCAGCCTGTCAAACGTCTGCTCTTCCTCCACCCTCCCCGTCAGGTTACTTTAAGGATAATAACGTCTCCGGCGTGTTCAGATGTACGACTCTGCAGAGCGAACACACAGTTATTAGCTCAGCTCAATACAGCTAATTACTGACCATTCTTTGAACAACAAAAGGCTCCAACGACAGGCAGATGTAATTGTTTGGGGGTTTTTTGGGGGGGAGGAGGGGGCTGTGATGTGAGAGTAGAGCTCTCATTAAGTGTGTGGGTGAACGCTGGATTTCTGCAGGTTTTTAACAGGATTTACAGATGGGGGAAGAAAAGAAAGGAAATTAGCACCGGTCCGAAACCGGTCGGACTGGTCTGCAGTGTAGAGTTCACAGATAAAAACATATAAACACATAAACGTATTAGAGGTGCACCGGTTGACCGGCCGGTGACCGGAATTGGCCAATTTCACCTGAAATCGGCAATGACCATGCCGATTTAATGCCGGTCAAATCATGGATGTATTAAGAGAACTGGATACAACGTTCGGCGCGAAGCCCCGTTCATTTCATTCCTGCTCATGTTTGTGTTGTCGTAGCAACCGGTAGCAACATGCTTGCTTAGCATGCTCTTAATCCATCCATGCCATGCTTCCTGTAGGCTGTTCCATGGGCGGGCGCATGTCGCATCTTGCCTAATTTAATAACTCTGGATTTGGTTACTGCCTGTTTTCATATAGAAGGTTAGTTTGTTAAATATAGCACTTTTTTTGTGGGGTATTGGATGTGAAAAGGTGTGGATGGATGTGAAACTGGTTCTTTGATAACATTGCACTTTAGATGTGTGTGAATTTCCCACACCAGGAGTTATTTATATATCGTTTTATTTTAAAGCAAAAGGCAAAATGTTCTATTAAAGACAAGATAAATAAATATGATAAATAAATATATTTAATAAATATTTGTGCGTGTGCTGTAAAGTGGTTAGAAAAAAATGAAATCGGAATGGGCAGGTCCAACTCAAAATTGTAATCGGTGCATCTCTAATATATATATATATACAGTATATATACATACATACACATACACATATACACACACACACACACACACACACACACACACTCACTCAGACAGATGCACATCTTTGACCAAATATTTAGAAACCCTTTGGGTGTCACTTTATTTTACGGTACATTTTAAAAACTTAAGACGTATTTTGTATCAAATTAGACCAAAACTAGAATATTTTCATTACACAGATAAACAGTTATACCCTAATTAAAAGGCCGAACACCTAAATATTGCTGTAATGTTACCCTTAGGTTATTTAAAAGGAGATCATTATGACAAAAACATTACATGTAATTTTATCCGACTTACAATTGATATAGATAGATATAGATACACACACACACACACACACACATACAGTATATATATCAGATATCAGCCTCTGGAGCAACTAAGGGTTAAATGTCTTGCTCAGGGACACATTGGTTGGTGTATTGCAGTGGGAATCGAACCCTGATATCCCACACTAAAGGCATGTCTCATATCCACTGCCCCATCACCCCATCACCACCCACCAAAACAAATCTGTCAAACTTTGATGTCTACAAAGTTGCATTTGTATATAAATGTTACTTCCTGTAGACAGGTTTTATTTTTGCATCTCATTTTCTCTAAAAAATAGCAAATAATGTGGAAATGCCGCCTGAAGTCATTTAGCCTAATAACTCTCCTAATGCTCTAATTAAATGACCCCAGCAGGCATTTTTTAACCAAATGACTTGCTCTTGTTCTGCTAGATGCATCCATTGTCCCGTGAGCGGACTCGTTTCTGTGCGTGTGCCTGCAGCTCATATGTCTCAGGAATGAAGACGTTAATGTCTCCGATGAATAAACCTGATCTGAGTCAGTCTGCAGGAGTTGCTGAAGGTATAAAAGTGTTTTTACCCTGGAGAACAAACCGAAATGCCATTGAAATGCCACAGCAGCGCTCGCTCTATATTTGGCTCTTGATTTAGCTCGTTGAAGGAAAGCGGCGGCGGCGGCGGCGGCTCGCTCTCGTCTTCGTCTCTTAATGATGCGTTTTTAATGAGCGGAGGCGCAGCGCGGGTCAGAGGTCGGATTAAAGGATCGGGCCACGATGATGCGGCTCGCAGACGGTTGGTGGGACTCGGGTCGGAGTGACATCATGTAGAGTTAAAGTGTCCTTCAGCAACACGCCGATGTGAGTGATGAGAGCTTCGGGTAGACGGAAAGAAAAGGCCTTTCTTTTTTTCCAACTTTGCGAGGAAAAATCTGACTTTTTAAATTACATTAGACGTCACACAGAAGCTGATATTTTTACATCTTGAGATAAAAAGTAAAGTTGTTGTTCTGCTCATATTCATTTGTTTGAAAACTAATGATTTAAATCATCTAGATCAGGGATGTCGAGCTCATTTCCACTAAGGGCCACACTGGAAACAGAGAATCACACCAGGGGTCAGACAGGGGAGTTTATTGACGTGCATTTTTTACTGCGTTTTATTACATTTTTGTAGTTTTTTGTCCTCATTTTTGTTGTTTTTCTTCCGACTTTTTTGTGGCTTCCTCAGACATTTGTCAAGACAATTTGTTGCTTTTTCCGACACTTTTGTACGCTTTTTGTTGTCCTGAAGTCCTACAAAAGTCATCAAAAGAGTTCCTTAGCCATCATGGAGATTTAGCAAATCAAGCAAAATGAATAAAGTTATTTATTTTATTTTTTTAACAATAACAACCTGTTGCACAGCCTGAATATGAAAAGCTTCGTCTTCTGGGGGAATTTCTGAGTCTCAGAGTTGGCCATTTCTGCTTTGAATGTCAGGTAATTGCGGTTTAAAAAACACTTTCCTGTGTTTTAGGCGGGCCAAAATTTATTGAGACCCCAAATTAACATACAGGCCCGATTTGGCCCGCGGGCCTTGAGTTTGACACATGCGCTCTAGATTATCTCAAGTTGCACTACAGTCACAGAAGATCCAGCTCTCGGACTGGCTGCTAAAATCCTATCATGTGTTCACTTTTACACATCAGCAGTTTAGCCACAGCTTGTAACCATAGCAACAGTACTGTTGCACCAGATTCAGTTAAAACTCAGCATCTAATTGTCACAAATCGGACTCCTCAAAAGTCCTAACTCGGTCAAATCTGAAAACACAGACAAGTTGCAGGTTTATGTAGATTCAGCCTGACTCACACTTCCACACGGGGCTAAACTTTTTAACCCTCATGTTGTCCTTGTCAAATTTGACCTGTTTCTACATAGGGCTGGGCAATATATTGATATTTATCTTAAATCTCATTTTGAAGATATTTTGTTAAAGCACCAATTGTCAAACCTATAATACCGCCGCAATATTGTCATCGAGGTATTAGGACAAGAACATTTTATCGCGCAGCCCTATTTCTACATCCGAAATTCGAGTTTTCTTTTAAGCAAAGTGCCCAAAAATAACATGCGTTGTTCCACACAACGCTCTTCTCGAGTAAAATTAAATCAGATCACTACTTTCACAGAATTCTGGGTGTTTTATTACATTTTATAGCATTTGAAAAAACAATGAAGTGGTTTTTAAACAGTATCCTGATTAAATGTTGACAGTCTGATCCACTCAATTGTAACTATTTACCGAAATAGTTCATAATTTTAGCTCTTTTAGTCAAAAATGAGGTATAATTTCATATAAATGAGGTTCATTCACCATGAATTAAAAAAAAAAATATTGTAAGACTAGTGATAATAACTCGATGATAGTGGTGAATCTGGTGGTAGTGAGCAACAGTATCCCACTCTGCCTTTGAGAAAATGAAAGCTCAGATGGGCCGATCTGGAATCTTGCCCCTTATGAGGTCATAAGGGGCAAGGTTACCTCCCCTTTCTCTGCTTTGCCCACCCATGAGCGAGAGACATTTCAAACAAGCAAAGTGGCAGATGGTCAGGACCACACCCCCAGCCTCCACCTTACCCCCCCCCCCCCCCTCAAAAGCTACAGACTCAGAAGTGGCACATACAAAGGAAAGCTCATTACGGGACTGGCTCTAGGGTCTGTAATTCTGCACCAAGGTTCAGGACTTCAGATCCAGTATTAGGGGACCACTAAGGTCTATATAAAAGAGACTTCAGATACAGTATTAGGGACCACTAAGGTCTATATAAAAGAGACTTCAGATACAGTATTAGGGGACCACTAAGGTCTATATAAAAGAGACTTCAGATACAGTATTAGGGGACCACTAAGGTCTATATAAAAGAGACTTCAGATACAGCATTAGGGGACCACTAAGGTCTATATAAAAGAGACTTCAGATACAGTATTAGGGGACCACTAAGGTCTATATAAAAGAGACTTCAGATACAGTATTAGGGGACCACTAAGGTCTATATAAAAGAGACTTCAGATACAGCATTAGGGGACCACTAAGGTCTATATAAAAGAGACTTCAGATACAGTATTAGGGGACCACTAAGGTCTATATAAAAGAGACTTCAGATACAGTATTAGGGGACCACTAAGGTCTAAATAAAAGAGACTTCAGATACAGTATTAGGGGACCACTAAGGTCTATATAAAAGAGACTTCAGATACAGCATTAGGGGACCACTAAGGTCTATATAAAAGAGACTTCAGATACAGTATTAGGGGACCACTAAGGTCTATATAAAAGAGACTTCAGATACAGTATTAGGGGACCACTAAGGTCTATATAAAAGAGACTTCAGATACAGTATTAGGGGACCACTAAGGTCTATATAAAAGATACTTCAGATACAGTATTAGGGACCACTAAGGTCTATATAAAAGAGACTTCAGATACAGTATTAAGGGACCACTAAGGTCTATATAAAAGCATCCAAAGAGCACCATGTCATGAGACCTCTAACATCCATAAATCCGCTTAGAAATCATAGCAAAAAAGACGCTCTGAACTACAGCAAACCTTGCCTAAGACTCATCACATTTTCAAGTTTTCTTCAGTATCAAAGTAATCCAGTGACAGTTGTCTGTGCATCCACAGGCACACGGCAAACAGGAATAATTCGGCGTACCTTTAATGCAAGCATGCATGCATTTTGCCGAGGTGTAAAGAAAATATAAATAAAAAATGCCCACAGCGTATCCAATTATACATCCTGTTTACATTCTCCTACAAATTATGGGATCCATAGTTTCAAAACTTAATTTGTGGAAAAGTTATCCCTCAAATAGACGTAGGCCTGATTAAAGAATAATAATTAATATTGGTATGCAGCGCGTTAATTAGTGAGCTCCAAAGGTTGTTTTGACAGAGTCAGGCTAGCGGTTTGCTCCTGTTTCTTAGTCCTTAAACTCTCCATGTGCCAACTCCAGCTCCCTAAAACAAACAGACATGACATTGTTCTCTTCTCTCATCTCTCTCAGAAATAAAGATAATAAGTGTTTCCCAAAACGGTGACCTATCCCCTTAAATTACATTGTGATTCTAAAAATAATCGACTGAATGTGAACTGTAAGTCCAGCGTCTCTCTGCGTATGACAGTGACAGGGTGATGACAGGCAGCAGGTCTTCAGCTGATCTGCAGTCAGGCGGGAGGACCGCCTCGAGGCCGGGGTGTGGCGGGGGGGGGGATTGGGGAGGAGAAGGATTAGTAGACCAATCAGCAGCATGGAGCTGTCAGGACCAATGAGCATCAGCGCCGAGGCCGAGAGAGCAAATCTGACCTGGGATCAGCAGTGAATCGTCATCGGTGAGACGTGTCTAAAACCTGAATCTTAACGTCAAATTCAAAGTGAACGTCGCCGCCGAATGTTAAATCAAAAAGACGTTACCGCCTGAAACTGAATCTTTAATATTTCACTCTTCATGTTCTTATAATTAGGGACATTTTTTAGAAAGTGAGGTCATTCTTGGACCCTTCCTAACCAACAGAACAGCTGTTCATTACTCTGTTGTCAGGCGTTGGTCTGACAGGGCGCCTGGTTAGCTCACCTGGTAGAACGGGCGCCCATAGAGGTTTTTTTCCCCCTCGATGCAGCAGCCGCGGGTCAAACTCCGACCTGCGGCCATGTCATTCCCCCCTCTCTCTCCCCTTTCAAATTATAAGCTGTCCTATAGAAATAAAGGCCTAAAATGCCCAAAGTTTGAAGGTAAAGGTTAACATTTCGTGAGTTAGTTTGGGATCTGAGCCGTGATCAGACCTGACCCGTGACCTACTGCATGATTACAACATATTTGACAAACTGTGATGTCATCCTGCTAAAAAGAAGTTTGTTTTATCACTATTAATTTTTGAAGATTATTAAATGAACAGCCTGCTTTGTAAGATGTCAGACAAAAATGTCCAAAACTTTAAGACAGACAAAGAAAAGCACCTCATTTATCACACTGAGAATCTGGAACATAGTTTTTTTTGACACAGTCAGGGATAACCCTGGAAAGTGTGGGATAAACGTGCACCAAATAATCCAAAATCTGCACAGAAATAGCCATGAAAATGTAGTGGTATCCCAAAACATATAAACATATAAAGTCTGGGAACAAAATCAAAAATCCAGAGTAAGACTAGTTTTTCAGAGTAGAGTCTGGAAGGACCCTGAAATAAATGTAAATCTCATAAATCCAGAATAACCTTGATCAGCTTTATAGCTCTGGCAAGTCAACCACTGTGTGGTTATCAACAGATTAAAGGGCTGAATATTTTTTTTATTATTTTTATTTTTTTGCAGACTCAGTAAAACATCTGATTCCTGTAATCTCTAACTCAGATTTGCAGCGGCCGCTTCCCCGTCCAGCAGGCGGTCCACCATGCGGTCCACCATGCGAGCTGAACTCTGCGTGGCAGCTGAGTGACGGCTCAGTGTCGGCAGACACCCGTCAGCGAGTATCACGTCCCACGGCAAAGCGGGGAGCGCCGCCCTCCCACAGCTTAACCCCAAAATGTCACGGCGGCGCTCGGCTGCCGCAGAGAGACGCGAAGAGACGATCTGAGGCGGCGGTTGACGGTAATCTGGACGAACAACGTTAGCGACGGCGTGCTGGGACTTCACCCGTCCCGAGGCTGGGAGAGAAATGGCGCAACACGTTTTCTGAGTTCTGACCCGGCGTCCTGCGACCATCTGCAGCCTGCAGCTGGAAACATCAGGATGCAGGCACACATGTGTGGCTGGTGCCATGTTCAAGACCAAATAAATCCAGAACAGGACAACTCAAACACAGCTTCTGCAGAAATAGGACGAGCAGAAAAACAAAATGCTGACCTCAAACTGGAGCTGACGTCTCAGTTAAATGAAAACTAGTGGAACTATCTCCTTAATATGTTTTTATGAAGTCACCAAAAAAACAAAAAGTGTTTAAAAGTGCACACACTGTCAGAGTAACAGTTTTTCTGGACTGAGTCAGTGATGAGTCCTGGACTCCAACTTGGGTTGCTATTCTCTGGACTCATGACTCGACTTGGACTTACGCACTAATGACTTGGACTCGAGGATTTATGAAATCAGACTTGAGCATTCATACAAATGGGCCCAGAAGTTGGATGAAGTTTCAGACTACTTTCATGCGTTTGTGTTAATTGCATATCAAATATTGATACGTATTTAGTCTGTGAAGCAACATCCATTTTGCCTGAAGATGGTACCAAAACTTTATATATTTTTGCAATTAAGAAGAGTTTTCTTTGCAACGTTTGACCTGCTCTTCCCCCTCCAACGCACGCGTCTCACGTTATAGATGTGAAAAGTATTTTTCTGTACATATTTAGTCTGTAATTGAACCAGTGGGGCCAGAGATGGAGTACTCGAGTCCTGGACTCAGACTCGACTCGGGTCGCTATTCTCTGGACTCGACTCGGACTCTTCTTCGGTGACTCGGACACTGGGGACTCGAGGCTCGACTCGAAATCCACAGTTGGCGACACGACTACAACACTGGTACGAGTCGCTGCAGGTGAATGAACACATCTGAGACTTTATTAAAGTCACAGTTCATCGCAGTGCGTTTGTGCATCGAGTGCATCTTCCTCTGGAGCCTCTGAAGTGAAGGGCAGCTGTCAGATAAGGGACTTTATTCCCTCATGCTCACAGATTTATACTTAATCTCATCTGAGTCCCACAGGATTCCTCCAGTGAGTCTTGTGCAACACACACACTGGATAAATACATTGAAGAAATTATCTTATGGATCAAAATACACAAGAGAAAATCCCTGACTGTGGATGTAAGCCTGACAGAACACCTGTCTCCTCTAAACTAAACGCTAAAAAGGTCAGGAACAGGCCTGAAATGTTAGCGAGTCGCCTGAAGAGTCCAGAACAAACCATGAGAAGTCAGAAATAACCCTGAAAAGTCAAGTAAGAAGTTGAAAAGCCCAGAATAAAGCTTAAAGGTCAGAAGTAATTGTGGAGATAGTTGTGTAAAATGTGCATGTAATTCCCAGGATAACCTTTCAAAAAATGGTCGGGGGAATATTATGAATTACCCTTAGAAGTCTGAAATAATCAACCTTAACAACAAAAGCACATCAAACAATCTCAAAATCAAACATAAACTTTAAATATCTGGGGTAGAACTCTGTAAAGTCAAGAAAAAAAGGCAAGGCTAATCCTGAAAGGTTTGGGATTACCATGAAAACGTCCAAATTAACCCTGAGAAGAGAGTACGGACAAAAACAAAAACTTCTGAATCAGCACAAAAAGACAAGCATTTGTACTTTGATGAAACAGCCGGAGAAACAACTGATGTTCAGAAACAGTCAAAGTAGGGTGATTAAACCGTCTGTGAAGGACTCGTCCAGGTAATAGCCTCCTCCGCACAGGAAGAAACCCATTTAACTGAAAGCCGGAGGCATCGCACGGCGAGCCGTGATTTGTTTGGCTATTCCAAAAAATGCTGTCTTGCTGTTGAATTAGTTTGTCTTTCTTCTCCCCCCAAAGCTTTTTAACAGCAAGGTTAGTCCAGGTTCAGGATTTAACCAAACAAACTCAAAGGCAGCATGGTGGCTCAGTGGTTAGCTCACAGCAAGAAGGTTCTGGGTTCGAATCCAGGTCGTTCCGGGCCTTTCTGTGTGGAGTTTGCATGTTCTCCCCTGTGTTTACGTGGGTTTCCTCCGGGTGCTCCGGTTTCTTCCCACCATAAAGACACGCGTGCCGGGTAACTGGGACTACAGTTGAAAATTAGCCGACTGGCTAACACTGGTGCATTTACAGAAATGTTGATTAATGTGCATTGACCTGTCGTCAAAACAGGCGGCAATAATAATAAGGTCTTTAGTAGGGCTGCACTATTAATGGCTTATGAAACTTCACAAACTGGACTAGTGCAGCATCCAAATCAATTCAATTTTATAGTATCAATTCATAACAAGAGTTATCTTGAGACACTTTACACTTTACAAATAGAGTAGGTCTAGACCACACTAGACCACATAATTTACAAGGACCCAACAGTTCTAGTAGTTCCCTCCAGAACAGGCAACAGTGTGACAAATCACAATATTTGTTAAAGGCAAAGTGTGTGTCAAACCTTTCTAAATTGAGTATTGTGAGTATAGAGCCGTCCCGGCCTACAAATTGTATACTATGGACTAAATTACACTAAATGTATGTAAAAATGTCACTATAGTCATTAAAAAAAAAATAAAAAATAGAATAATTTTATAAGAATAATTTATACTGTATACTGAAATTACAACTTCCACTGTTTGTTAGTAATCACTACACACAGGTCTGAAATACACACACATGCTCAGGATCTACTCATGCACAAATGGAAAGATGTCAGAGTGAGTGGGCTGCCAGCTGGACCAGCGCCCTGAGCGGTGGGGGGGGGGGGGCAGTGCCTTGCTCAAGGGCACCTGGCAGTGAAGTGGCCATTTCATTTGGTCCATACGGGGACTTGAACCGACGACCCTCCAGTTCCCAACCCAACTCCCTACGGAGCTACTGCCATAATGATACCAAACATTACCTACAATATCCTAAATCATAATCGCAATATCAGTCAAAAAAAATCTATTAACCATTAGATATTTTCATCTATTAACCATTAGATATTTTCATCTATTAACCATTAGATATTTTCATCTATTAACCATTAGATATTTTCATCTATTAACCATTAGATATTTTCATCCTGTCAAGCAGCCCTAGATTAACAAGAGTCTTTGAGGCTCTGCGTCGACGTCACAGGACCTGCCTTGTGGCCCGCCCTATTTTGGCCTTATTCTGCCTCTGATTGGCCAACCCTGGTATTCTTACCCTAACCCTAACCAATCCCCACTCCTCATGCCTACACCTAACTACGTCGACACGTCTAGCAGATCTGTTCTAGCATGTACCACGTTCAGCAGATGTAATGTTCACCATCTTAGTTTTGCATGTTAACTTATGCCAATCACCAGGCTAATTTCTTCTTTCCTTTCCTTGTTTCAATTTCTTTCCTTGTTTTTCCCTTATTCTTTCCTCATATTATCTCCTTTGCTCTCTCATTTTTTGTCTTTTCTTCTCTACTTGTGTCCTTTCCGCTCTCCTTACCTTTTTTCTGTACTCTTCCATCTCTTTTATCTACTTTTCTTTCCTTGTTTACTTACCTTACACCTCCCCTTGTTTTCTCTTCCTTCCTTGTCTCCTTTCTTCTCTCCACTGTGTTTCCTACACTCTTTTCTCTTGTTTTCTTTCCTCTTTTCTTACTATCTTCCATCGCTCCTCTCCATGTGTTCCTTCCTTTTTCCTTTCCTTGTTTACTTCTCTTACACCTCAACTTGTTTTCTTTCCTCCGCTTGTTTCCATCCGTATCTCCTCTCCTCGTTTCATTTTCGATCTCCTATCCTTGTCTTGTCTCCTTTCCTCTCTCCTCCCCTTGTCTCCTTCCCTCTGTCCTCCCCCCGTTTTCTGTATTTCATCAGATGAAGATAGAGAAATGGCACACGGCATAAAAAGCTGCTGACACGGACCGAGAGACGAGACGGCCAGGTAGCAGAGAGGAAGAGACGAGTGTGGGAGCGTGGAGGAAACACAAATGAAGCATGAAGTGTTTACAGAGACAGAAGAAGAAGACGGCTCCTCCACCGAGACGACCGCTCCTCCTCCTCCTCCTCCTCCTCCTCCTCCTCCTCCTCCGACCGACTCATTCAGGCAAAGAACGATTTCACTCTGCAGCCCAATAAATGTCAGGTTACCGCCTGCACTCAGCACGCTGCGAGTCAACACGCCGCACATCACAAACATGTCAGACAGAACGAGAGCGGGGCCTCGAGCTGACCTGGAAAACCACGGAGCAGAGAGCACGACAAACAAACATCTGCTGCCTCAGAGCCTCGGAGCAAGGCATCCCGCCTCCAACCTGCCGCAGGGGAATCACTCCGAGGCTTCATTTACACCGACCGTTAGAGGCGACAGTGCGACCTTATCATCATGGGGCGGCTGTGGCTCAGTTGCCCGCCAATCGGAAGGGTTTTATTTGAAGAAAAGAGTCGTACTAACAACAGTTTTTAAAGTTTCTTATGAATTAATGACTTAAATGTAGGGCTGGGAGTTGATATATAGAGTTGCTAAAGATATTCAATACTGGCACCAATACAGATACCTAATATATACTTTTTTTCAATCAATTTTATTTAAAAAAATAGTAATAATAACTACATTACGGTAATAATCATTTTAGCTTATTTTTCAGCTCCTGCTACGCGACATGTAGCACTAAACAGCCACACACACACACACACACACACACACACACACACACACACACACACACACACACACACACACACACACACACACACACACACACACACACACACACACACACACACACACACACACACACACACACACACACACACACACACACACACACACACACACACACACACACACACACACACACACACACACACACACACACACACACACACACACACACACACACACACACACACACACACACACACACACACACACACACACACACACACACACACACACACACAGAAAACTGGATGGATTACCAATCGAGGCCTAGAAATGAGCATAAAGCACAAACAGCTTCATTAACACAGACACAAAAGACGACGGCTTCAGAGTGCTTAACGAGGCCGTTATCATCAGTCGCACTAATGAATCGCCGCTACAATGAGCAAATTCCCCTCGATTAAATTCCATTATCCTCCCTCCCCTCCATCCTCTAACAGAAACAACAGAGCTAGCAGGTAATCGAGACAGATCAGCCGGCGCATGCCTCCAGCTTACACTCATTGTTAAGAGAAGGTGGAGCATTTTTTGATCATTTGATATGAAGTTATTAATCACCTGGCACTGGATAAGATTAGGTCCGGATCAGGATTTTGGAAGTTTCAGGTGTCGTGTCATTTAAGACCAAGTGGGGAAAAAAAGAGGAGTTGTCTTGGATCATTGCAGACAAGTTTTATGTTATTTGAGACTGAGTCTAAGTCTAGATAGTTCCCTACTTTTTTCAATATTGTACCCCCTTTGAATTGCTTTTTTAAGCCAAGTACCCCCTCTCCAGCAGGGTAGGGGGGGGGGGAGTCCATTTAAAGGAGGTACAGTGCTGGCAGTGATAGATTCACTAAACAACAACAAGTTTTAAATGCTACATTTCAAATGTTTCGAATCCATCACTTCATTCATTCATTCATTATTATAGTATAATTATTTTAGGAATTATGCATGACATACATTTCTAAATTATTCGCAGACCCCCTGCAGTACTCCAAAGTACCCCAATGGGTACACATACCCCCATTTGAGAAACACTGCCCTAGAGGAGCCAGTTGAGGTGGTTCGGGCATCTGGTAAGGATGCCTCCTGGGCGCCTCCATAGGGAGGTGGTCCAGGCACGTCCAGCTGGGAGGAGGCCTCGGGGAAGACCCAGGACTAGGTGGAGGGACGTCCAGCTGGGAGGAGGCCTCGGGGAAGACCCAGGACTAGGTGGAGGGACGCCCAGCTGGGAGGAGGCCTCGGGGAAGACCCAGGACTAGGTGGAGGGACGTCCAGCTGGGAGGAGGCCTCGGGGAAGACCCAGGACTAGGTGGAGGGACGCCTAGCTGGGAGGAGGCCTCGGGGAAGACCCAGGACTAGGTGGAGGGACGTCCAGCTGGGATGAGGCCTCGAGGAAGACCCAGGACTAGGTGGAGGGATTATATCTCCAACCTGGCCTGGGAACGCCTCGGGATCCCCCAGTCGGAGCTGGTTGATGTGGCTCGGGAAAGGGAAGTTTGCGGTCCCCTACTGGAGCTGCTGCCCCCGCAACCCGATACCGGATAAGCGGACAAAGATGGATGGATGGATACCCTGGAGGAAAGTCATTTTAAACAAGTCACGTGTCATTTTGAAAGTAATTTTAAACAAGTCTGAGTCAAGTCCAAAAACAAATCTGAGCCAAATCTAAGATAAAGACGTTACTCAGAGGGAAGTCTCACACAATTTCAGAAAAGTTGTAAAAAATGTAATTTGAGTTTGAGATCTTAAATATAGTTTAAAGTCACTAGAAGAAAGACTCACACAATCCAAGTCACGTTTCAAGTCATTTGAGACAAGTCTCAAGTAAATAAGTTTATGATGAGAAAATATTAGTTAGTCTCCTGTAATTTGAAACAAGGCTCGAGTGTCACTTAAGACAAGTCTGAGTTAAGTCATTTGAGACATGTTTTATATGATTTGAGTCAAGTCATTAAGACAAGTCTCCCGTTATTTAAAACCGAGTCTGAAGTCATTCGAGGTCACTTGAGACGAGTTTCAGGTCACTTAAAACAAGTCTCTGGTCGTTTCAGAGTAATGTCCCATGCACACAAGTACAAGTAAAGTCTCACGTCACTGAAGAGAAGAGCTGTCTAAATTAAGATTTAAGTCATTTGAGACAAGTCCAGGTCAAGTCTCTAGACTTTGGAGACAGGTCAGTGTCAAGTCTTAGGTAATTAGGACTTTACTCAAGTCGTTGGGTCAATCAGGACTCATTTGAGATCAGCGTCGAGTGGCAATCCTTTTGGAATAACACCCATTAAAAAGCACCAAACCTGGTCTAATTTTCCCAACTTTTGTCGATGCATCGATTTATCAGAAAATCAGCTCCACAGATTCATTCATTCATTCATCCACAGGTTCATCCCAGCTACTGTACCTCGACTACTTCTTCTGTCTGTACAACGGCGCTTTACGAGGCACTTTAAGGGTTCATGAAATTGACGCCTCCATTAGAGGTATTAAAAAGAGCAGCGGACTGCAGACAGTCAATATTTGAGTGTATATTAAGAGTGTATATTCATGGCCCTCTCTGCTTCCCTTATGTCCCCCATGATGTGTTTATTCCCTCTTGCGAACCATCTGCTGCTTGTTATCACAGAGTGGTGGGATTTTTAGGAGGTGACACTTCAGAGAGTGAAAACCAACCCTCTGTATTCACAGCTGATCTGTGCAAAGATCAGCTGCCTGAAAACTAGATGAAACGAGTCCTGGAGGGCTTTCTGAAGCTCCTCACAGGGAAGGTTTTCTTTTTCTCAATCTGGAAACGTTTTGTATCATCAAGCACAATAATAATGTCTATTTGGTTTCTGCTGATCTTAATCGCCTCATTCTGTCACAATAGAGGGAATCGGAGAAAAAAAACAAAAACAGAAAGAAGATGATTCAGAGCTGCAACAAATGCTTCAACTCTCTACTTCCTACGTCGTCTTCTTACTGGGAAGCAGCAAACCAGCAAATTATTCAAGCATGGAGGAATTACTGGGAACATTAATTCCTCCATGCTTGAAAGATTTTGCGGGTTTGCAGCTGCAACCAATATCTGAAGAGTACATAAACATTGTATATGTTGTTGGTTCCTGTTAGTTTTTTTATTCAGTGGTCGAATGCAATTGAGGCTACAGTCCTCCCACACAACAATCGCGCTAAAAACAGAAAGATTTAGATAAAGGATCTTATAGAATATGATGGATTGCTGTAAATTAAACTACCCAACAGTAAAGAAAAGGACACAACCTCAAACACCTACAGCAGTAGAATGCAACATAGACGTTTAGGCAACAGGAATATTAACGGTCCCATGACATGGTGCTTGTTGGATGCTTTTATATAGACCTTAGTGGTCCCCTAATACTGTATCTGAAGTCTCTTTTATATAGACCTTAGTGGTCCCCTAATACTGTATCTGAAGTCTCTTTTATATAGACCTTAGTGGTCCCCTAATACTGTATCTGAAGTCTCTTTTATATAGACCTTAGTGGTCCCCTAATACTGTATCTGAAGTCTCTTTTATATAGACCTTAGTGGTCCCCTAATACTGTATCTGAAGTCTCTTTTATATAGACCTTAGTGGTCCCCTAATACTGTATCTGAAGTCTCTTTTATATAGACCTTAGTGGTCCCCTAATACTGTATCTGAAGTCTCTTTTATATAGACCTTAGTGGTCCCCTAATACTGTATCTGAAGTCTCTTTTATATAGACCTTAGTGGTCCCCTAATACTGTATCTGAAGTCTCTTTTATATAGACCTTAGTGGTCCCCTAATACTGTATCTGAAGTCTCTTTTATATAGACCTTAGTGGTCCCTAATACTGTATCTGAAGTCTCTTTTATATAGACCTTAGTGGTCCCCTAATACTGTATCTGAAGTCTCTTTTATATAGACCTTAGTGGTCCCTAATACTGTATCTGTCGCTTTCCCAAAATTCAGCCTTGGTGCAGAATTCACAGACACTAGAGCCAGTCCCACAATGAGCTTTCCTTAGTATGTGCCATTTCTGAGTCTGTAGCTTTTGAGGAGGGGGGGGGCCTTGACCAACAGTCACTTTGCTCGTTTATAAGCCATGATGTCTCTCTCTCATGAATGGGAAAAATTCTCTGGACGGGCAAAGCAGAAAAAGGGGAGGTAACCTTGCCCCTTATGACCTCATAAGGGGCAAGATTCCAGATCGGCCCATCTGAGCTTTCATTTTCTCAAAAGCAGAGCAGAATACCCACTGGGGGACCATAGGCAGGCTGGGGGAACGCATATTAATGTTAAAAAACCTTATAAAATGAAATTGTAATGCCATGGCACCTTTAAAGTACATCTTACACATTATTAATGCATCAACAATAATGATTAAATTAAATTAAATTATACAATAACACTGTAGTAGTAACCTTGCATTATGAGAACTTTTACTTTTGATACTTTAAGTACATTTTGTTGCTCTGTACGTTTACTAAAGTGAATTTTTTTACTTGAATATTCTTCAGTGGAGGAATGAAAACTCCAAATTCATACCAGATTACCAAATTCCAGGTTCATTTTATGCTTCTTTATTCTTTCTGTAACTTTATACCTGCACTCCTCGACATTTCAAAATGGAAATATTATACTTGTTAATTAACTACTTTTGTCTGACAGCTTTAGTTACTTTTCAGGTGACAGTTTTTACTAACCTTCCTGTCCAGTGAAAACCCTGTATCTCCTGATGTGTTGATGTTGAATGTTTGTGAAATTCTCCTCCTCCTTGAGCTAAAAAAAACAAAAACTCTACAGCAGCAAAATGCAACATACGCACGACTGCAGCAGGAATTTTAAGTAAAGATTCGAAATACTTCCTCTTCCTCTCAGTTTACCACAATATCACAGAGGAGACTGACTGACAGTGATATTGTTCTCTCTCTATGGTTTGAGGCAGGCGTTCTGCTGGAGGCTCAGTTCTCACCCTCCCTCTGACAATTTACATGAAGAAGGTCTGTCATTTTCTCACCTCTTTCCAGTTTTTTTTTTCCCCCATTTAGTGTTTTTTGGCTGAGCCTGGAGCAAACTCATAAACAGAGACGCTGTGGTTTCGGTCTCTCCCACGCAAAGATGGAAATATAATGCAGCAGCGTGAGCCGCAGTCGCAGCAGAGCGTCCTCCTGGAGACCGAGGCCAGGCTCACACCGCGTGATACTGTGTGAAAATGGATGGGCAAATATTATGGAAATGCACCGGGAGGATATCACAGTTTAAGATGAAGCATCTCACCTCTGACACCTGCCGAGAAAGTCTTATTAACGCCAAAACTCCTGTGAATCAAGACAGGACAGATACTGATGATTTATCGGTTATTAGAGCTGGGACATTTCAGGGATATTGGGACATATATATATTTACTAGGACAAAATTAGCTACATAATAAGCTAACTTGTGTGATGCACATGGCAAAAAATTAGTTGAATAAATATAAATTACAGTAGCTATATGTACAAATGGTTAATGAGAACAGCCTGGGATCGGAATACTTTTCATCCCACTGGAGTTTGCATTCAGAATACTTTCCGTTGATGTAATGGTGAGTCTTGAGTTTAAGGAGTTCACCGAGTGACATGTTTGCGTAACATTATCTTAAAGTGCTCCTATTCGGCTCATTTTCAGGTTCATAATTGTGTATGTAGAGGTTGTACCAGGATAGGTTTACATGGTTTCATTTTAAAAAAACAAAAAAAAAAAAATATTTTTGTTGTACTGCACATTGCTGCAGCTCCTCTTTTCACCCTGTGTGTTGAGCTCTCTGTTTTAGCTACAGAGTGAGACATCTCCCTTCTGTTCCATCATGTTGCACATGCTCAGTACTTCGTTAAGGACTACTAGCCAGTCAGAAGCAGAGTATGAGGGCGTGCCCTGACAGTACCTAGGTAAGGACTACTAGCCAGTCAGAAGCAGAGTATGAGGGCCCTGACAGTACCTAGGTAAGGACTACTAGCCAGTCAGAAGCAGAGTATGAGGGCCCTGACAGTACCTAGGTAAGGGCTACTAGCCAATCAGAAGCAGAGTATGAGGGCGTGCCATGCTAGCAGCTAGGCGAGCATTATAAAGTGTGCTACAACCTGTTGGAGAAGTCCCTTTGGGGGGGACTTTGGGCTTTTTCACTTTGAAAACCTACAGTGTGCACAAACAGATACAAAAGGTATAATATGAGCACTTTAACTGAGAACTGGGGCTGGGTATTGTTCAAACCTGTTCAATACCGGTACCAGTACCAATACCGTGACTTTAACACCGGTTATTAAACAATACTTTTTTCAATACCAATTTCATAAAAACAAAAAAGAAATTACAACATTACACAGAAATCGTATTATTTATTCTTCAGCTCCAACTGCGTGAGCCCATTGTTCTCTATGTGACTCTGCGACATGCAACATACTTTCGGTCGGTGCCTAAAAAGTATTGAATTTGGAAACCACGTTACCGACTATTACCTGACTCTGCAGTCAGTACCTGTTACCTTTCAGAGTCCGCTACAGCTGAAAGGTTTTGACAGCGCTGGAGAGCAGCAGCAGGGTGAGGAAACCTCTGCATCAGCTAAATCTGGTTAACATCCTTCCTCCTCCTCCCATTTCTAGCTAATTTTAGATAAGTGATGATGGTGTTGGGCATTTTTCTGTCCTCATAACGCAGGCTGGACTCTAACACATACACATGAATCATAGAGCTCATCATTGCTAATTTAATGCAGTGGAATTGGTTTTTCTGCCGCGCATAGCAACACAGAAGCACGCCGCCTCCAGAGAGTTTGTCTGCATGAGCCGAAAGACAACACAGCTGGGATCAACTTTTTTTATGTCGACGACAAACATCCGTGTGAAAACGCTTTCTATGCTGCATCCGGCTCAGAGGGAGGATGAAGCCGATGAAGAGCCAGAGGCATGTTTCCTCGACCGCTGAGTGACATTTTCGGGCTGCCTGTCAGTTCTCCCTCAAGTCAAACCCACAGGGGACTCTTGACTCAAACCATTGACATGTGCAGACTTCTGAAATGAAAACCGAGGACATTTGCAGTTGGGCGGTAAACATATCATTAAAATATCCAAAGTTTTGTCTTTCATTTAAAGATGGCCCAATACCATTTTTTGCTTCCTGATACCAAGTACTGTCATATATTTTATTATGTTTTAACAGCTGTATACTACTATCCCCGTATGGATGCGATAGGATTTCTATCTTTGTTGTCAGTCTGGCTCAGGTTAAACTCTTTGTGAAACATAAAGAAACACAAACAAGGAACGCCACACAACTGTCTGTTTTCATTCAGTTTGACAGACAGTTATAATTGAAAAAGAACATAAATAAACTACTTTAATGTAGATTTTCTTTAGGACTTTATTACGTGGTATCGGATTGGTGCATAAACTCCAGTACTTCCCGATACCGATACCAGCGTTTTAGGCAGTATCGGAGGAGATACGATACTGGTATTGTACCGGAACATTTCTAGTTTCATTGAGGTTTCAAAGAAAGAGTAAAAAATTCAGAGAGACCACAGAGCCATAAAGAACCACAAAGTCTTGTTGCAGTTGTTTCTCAGATGTTACACAACACAACAACGCGTTGCAGTACAGTTCTCTTACCTTGAACAGTCGCAGGATGTTGGCCACCATGATCGACACGGAGCTGGCCGACGCCCCGATGACGCCCACCACTTTATCCGGCTTGGCGAAGATAGGCGGGTCTCCGTTGGCGCAGCGGACGTCGGAGCCGTCCCTCTCGATGAGCGCTTGGACGAAGGTGAGCGACTGCTCCAGGGCGTAGGTGTCTCGCGAACACGTATCCAGGATGCGCGCCCCAAGCGTCACGTTGGGCAGCAGCTCCGGGTCCTTGTTGATGAGGTCTATGGCGAAGAGCATGGCCTCCAGCCGGTGGATGCCCTTCTCCTTCTTCAGCTCGCCGCAGGGAATGCCCCTCTCGCCGCGAGAGTGCACGGGGAACAAGCCGCCCAGGATGATGTCGCCATCCAGCCGGATGGAGTGGCCGTACTCCTGCAGGGGCAGCTGGGAGTCCGCCAACACGGCCGGCTTCTGGCCGGCTGAGCCTAGCAGCCAGCAGATCTTAAGCATCAGCAGAGAGAGGACGCAATGTCCCGTGACACTCAGGGGCTTCGAACCCCTCGCCATTTTCCGATAAGTCGAGCTGCAGGGAAAGGTAGCAGTGATATGATCACAGAATCAACAGGAGAGGGTGTGGCGAGGACAGGGCGAGCCAGACCATGGAATCCCCCGTCTCCTAGGGCAGGGTCAACCACGGCGGGCAGTCCCACCTACGAACACTGACCACGGAGGTTTCCTGCAGTTTGGGTTCCTGTGTCGGACATAGTCGTCTGCAGAGAAAGAGACGGAGCTTCAGAGTCTCAGCAGATCCAGTTTCACATTCTTCCTGACACCTGTTGGAGATTCAGACAGAGGAAGAAACCATCAAAGCCTGAGCACAGGAGCACTGCATGGATGAAGACTCTGGGCCCTATTTTAAAGATCTAAGCCCAGGTGCGTTTAGGGTGTGTCCAATTCCATTTCTTGTCTTGCACACTTGTTGAATATAACAACGCGTTCTCACTCCGATCTCGTAAAATATGGACGTTTGGGCAGTGACTGTCAGCGTCAGAAACAATACAAAAAGCTCCCTTCAACGCACCAGGGAGAGCAGCGGCTACACGGCGTTGAGGATGACGTAGTATTAAAAGAGACTATGGTAGCGAGTAGTATGAAAGCCCAAAATCTGTATAGGGAGGTTGGTTGGGGGGGGGGGGTCAAACAGCACAGGACTTTCACCCAGGAGACCGGGGTTCATGTCCCACGTTTCCTAAACCCAACTCTCGTTCTTCTTTTCCTAAACCCAACTGTCCCTTTGTTTTTCCTAAACCCAACTGTCCCTTTGTTCTTTTCCCAAACCCAACTGTCCCGTTCTTGTTCCGCGTTTCTTGGAAACGTAAGCCCACCCACGACCTTTTCCTTAACCTAGCTGACGCCCATTGTCCCGACCAAACGCGTTCAGATAAACCACGTTTAGATATGACGCTAAAGGAGACTTTTAGCGTCAATAACAACGCCGAAGGCACCTGACCAAGCATCCGTATTTCACAAGATGAGAGTGAGAATGTGTGTGTTAGAGTGCGGATCGTGACGGATTTTTCTGTCCGAGCCCGGCCCGCGTCCGACAGAGCAGTAACCGAACCCGACCCGAGCCCGACAGGCATTAAGATATTTCTGTGCCCGACCCGAGCCCGACATTTAAAATCGCATTTGTTTCTCATACTAATGACACATGTACGTTTGTTTGTGTGGAAAGCCGCTTTTATTAAGCAATTGTAGGAAGGCATTGGGAAATGTCAACAGATGAGCATCAATGCACAGCTGACTTTCCTTCGTTTTCAATAGTTTTAAAATCTCCTGCGGCCAACTTCTTTTTAACATCTTCCATCGTTGCGCTGCCACATGGAGCTTAATACGCACGTCTTTGGTTGTCACAGCACACAGGAAGACGGATGTTAGGGTAATATTTGACATTTATTTTAATCCAAAAACGAACATTTGCATCAGGTGAAACAGGCCCATTGGTTACCTACATAATAAGCTGTTTTAAATTCAAAATGTTCAATGCCTTATCGCGCTGATGTGACCGATCCCGACCCGAACCCGAGCATCCTTTCTAAAAATCTGTTCGAACCCGGCCCAACCCGTCGGGTACCGTCGGGCTCGGGTCGGGTATCCATCCTCTAGTGCAGAGATCTTCAACAGGGGGTCCGGGACCCCTATAGGGTCCTCAGAGTTACTGCAGGGGGGGCCTCCATTTTTGTTAATTAAAAAAAAAATTTTTTTTTCAAATTTAAAATGTAACATGAATCCAACATATTATTAGCAGACATAATCTAACTTGGGGGGGCTACCGGGTCTATATAGTAGGTAATGTAGTCACAAAGGTAGCCATCCACAGATACAGTTCATCCTAAGGATTCACAGTGCCACATGTGTGTTTAATATTACAAGATAATTTATAAAATCTTGCCAACAGATTTTATTTTAATAGCTTAGTATAATGCACTAAAACGTTATGTATTAAGGCTCTAGGCCACCCTACACTTTATTGTAGGTCAAGTTTAATATGCAACTTCATTTTATACAATATATGTAGTAGGGGGTCCCTGCTCTGTTGCTCTTACAGTTAAGGAGTCCCTGGCTTAAAATCGTTGAAGACCCCTGTTCTAGTGTATTAGAGTTGGGCGGTATCCAAATTTTCCTCCCTATTTCACCGCGGTATAGGCTACGGTATTACCGCGACTAATTAAAAATGATGACGTAAGACTCAGACGGCGTCACCAAACTGTTGGCTTGTGCCGACACCGTTCAGAAAGTGAAAACCAAACACTAATACTGAAACACCTCTCCCCTTCAACAAGACCGCAACTTGCCTCCCCCCTCCTCCACACTGTCACGTGATGACAACCACACATAAGCATTTTTACGCATTAAATAAATTATATTTAATATTTAATCCTTGTCTCCTATATAAGTGCATTGCATTGTTTTCAATGATGGTACTGAAACTGATACCGCTGTTATTTGTAAGACCGTATTAATGAATTCATTACAGGAACATTCGGTCGGAGTAGAGCCGCCACTTCTTTGTGTTCAAAGGAGCCAGCTGAGGTGGTTCGTTGACTTAATATAACTTAATATTAATATCTCGATATAGTCTAGTAATCAAATCATAAATTTTACTTTTCCAAATGAGTCGAGCTACACTTAAATCTGTCCGCGTACGTTGGCAAATGCAGAAGTTCCCTGGTTGGGGGAACCCTGGGACAAAAACTAGATGATGCTTAAAAGTAAAGCAAAGTTGACTGTTGGAAACAAACAGATATCTCTCCTGATTAATATTGAGGTTTTAAAAGTATTTTAAAGACTTCTGTAACTAACTGGAGCCAAAGAAAAACGGTGTTTGGAGGACGTGTACACAAGACTGGGGTCCACATACTTTTGGCTAGGGCTGGGCGATATGGAGAAAATCAAATATCACGATATTTTTGACCAAATACCGCAACGATATTGTAGTGTTGACTATCGGTGCTTTCACAAAATATTTACATAATGAGATATTTGATCAATAAATCATCAGTAATGTGGATATAAAGACTAAGTGGGTAAAGGCAAATAATAGCATAGCTGCAGTCTGTAAGATCAGAAAATGACATCACTTTACTGTAATGCAGCCTTTAAAACCAGGAAAATACATCACTTATGCCATATGACGATATCCAAATCTAAGACGATATCTAGCCTCATATGACGAGATAATATAGATATATTGCCCAGTTTTACTTTTGGCCATGTATGCATTTAAACAGATGGTTAAATTGTGGGTTTCTTTCTATCTGAGCTGCTTTTAATAGCCTACACATCTTTATCTCTCTCCCTCTCTCTCTCTTAGTCTTGAATATAATTACACACACACACACACACACACACACACACACACACACACAGACGTAATCTATGCCTCGCGCCCACCCTCCACATTTACACATCCACCCTCATAAGTGCGCACGAACAAATCAGCAAGAGCTCAAGTTGCATTCCAGCATAGTCAGCTGATATCAAACAATGAATCTGATCTGAAACCAGAAGAAACACACAGCAACGAGTGACCAACTGCTACCGATCGACACATTACCGACTGATTGATTGATTGACTGATTGATTGATTGACTATTTGATTGATTTTACAGGTGGATTTCCGACAATGTGGAGCATGTCGCAGTGAGACACGTTCCCATCCCAAGACACCAATAACAACAGATAAAAAAGGATCTGCAGGCATCTTCTTTAATTGAACACGGATTGGTTGATTGATTGGTTAATTGATTGGTTGATTGATTAGGCTATATCCTGTAGGCTACATTCTGTTTAAATGATATGTCCAGATACCTTTCCTCTCCGCAGCAGGAGCAGGTGTTTCCTCTCTCGGTGTCACAGGTCAGACAAATGTTTTCTGTCTCCGGCTGTTTGTCACATCACACAAAACATTTTCATCTAAACTCCTCCGCGGGGGTCTCGATCTCCTGCATCTGCATCCATCAACCCAGAAAAACAAAGAAAAATGAAATCCAAATCCACTTTTTTTTCCCCTTCTGTAACCGCAGTGAAAAAGCACAGCTGTTCCTGATCTTGATGCTGAACGAGAGGCGGTAAATTCCTCCAAACAGCAGGTTTGTGACGCCCCGGATCACCTGCTGCAGGTGTCGGTTCGACTCCCGCCTTCCCGGTCCTGACGCTCCGGAACCCGGAGCACCGGTCGCTCTCAGATCAGCGTGTCGGAGTGGAAAGACACGTCCGCATCAGGGTCGAGTGGTTACAGAAGTCCGCGCTGTTTATTGTTTTTTTTTGGTCTCACTTCTCGCAGCTCTTCGAAGTCCGCGGTGCGGCGCGGCTGTCCTGCGTCACAGAAAACACGGGAGGCGCGAGGGGCTCATCACACCCGCCGAGTCCGGGCTGATGGGAGTCTGCGGGTCGCATCAAGTTCCCCGCTCACACAGCTGCTCTCTCAGCTCTGACTACGGAGGCGTAAAGACGGGGAGTGGTGGGGGGAGTGCGTAGGACCAAAAACCATTAGAGGGGAAAGCACGCGTGTGTGTTTGTGTGCGGCTCGTGCAGTAACAGATGAAGTTAATGAGCCTCATCGTGCAGCTTTGTGAGAGGCGAAGCAACAAAGATGGAGGCAGGGCGCCCCCCTGCGGACACACACCGCAACTACACAAAAACAAGCTGCAACAACAAACTTCTTCAGATGATAAGATTAACTTGTCCTGCCATTGCATACATGCATACATGCATGTATGCATACATACATACATGCATACATACAAACATGCATACATACATGCATACAAAGATGTTATAGAACAAACAATACAGCAAGGTTCCTAAATCACTAATCCCTTAGTAAAAATTTTTTTTATTTAACCCGCCTGTTGTCCTCGGGTCAAATTTGACCCCTTTAAAAATGTCTATATCTGAAATATGGGTTTCTTTTTAACCAAAAATGGATTGGATTCCTTACAACGCTCTTTGCAAATACAATTGATCACTTTCATTCCTGACTAAACTCATCTGTACGGTCCTCTGATCTTAAGTATTAGTCAAAATAATTCATAATTCCTGCTTTTTTTAAGTCAAATATTAGGTATAATTCTATAAAAATGAGGGTTATTGACCAAAAAGTACTGTAAAACTAGTGGTAGTAGGGTGGTGTTAGTGAAAACGTTTTTAAAAATATGCTGACAAATCCACTTTTTTGATAAAAATGTGACATTTTGTCCGTTTTTGACTCTGAGGACAACACACGGGTTAGTAGGAGTAAAACCAAAGAGATCCTCCCAGTCCGTCTTGACACAGGCTACAAGCTAGTAAACAAACACAACAAAGGCTGTCAGTTGAATGGCGTTTTGAGCTAATGTTAGCAATCAACCAATCATAGACAGCCAAATAAGTTTATGAAATGATTCCCATCTTCTGTTATTGTTTGCAATGAGAAAAGTTTATTATTTCATGGATTTCACAAATTTCAGTATGCCAGTTATGCCGTAAACTGTTTAAAGCTGAGTATGCGCGACTCAAATTTGCACTGGACTCACATCGAGGAGTGACAGCTTCATCAAACACACACCCCTCTCCATCCACTGATCTTGACTGATTTGTACAGGCTGATTGAATTTAAGGAATCAGTGATCTGATTTTGAGTACTTCCCGGAAGGAAGGGTTCCTTTCAATACCCTACAGGCAAACACCAGAGTCTTGAACTGGATGTGAGCTGCAGCAGGGAGCGAATGTTGGAGCAGCCGCTGGTTCTGGATCTGGAAGTGTTTTTCCTTAATCTCTCTTTCCATTTCTTCAAACAATACTCTGGTTCTTAACACAGAAACACAGGAGTCTCCCAGATGACATAATGAACTTGTATGTTAAAGTTATGGCCACCTGTTTTAATTAATTCAACTTTGTATCTGAAAAACAAAAGTTGAACAAATACTAATTATGTTCTTAGTCAATGTAATGCACTTTGAATTGCCTTTGTGTTTGATATGTGCTACATAAATAAAGCTGCCTTGCTTCATCGTGATATTTTCAAACGCAGTAATTCATCTTGTGATTGATGATTAAATCAAGAAAATGTCATGTCCTTTAAAGCTGTCCACTGTCAACACGCTGCATCATCTACGCAGATTAATTAAGGGACTTTAACTTCCTGAACCAAAGATTTCTGAAGTAGCTCTTCCCCATATAGGGACTCTTCGATCATCATCAGCTGTCGCCTTGGTTACAGGTTAGAAAATGAAGTTACACCAGTGTTTACGTTGCTGTACAGATGAGCCTTCAGAAAGACCAGCATCTTCCTCCAGGCGTCTTCCTGAGCTCGAGAATGTGCCACCGTCTCTCCCCCCACAGCGCTATAACTGTAAAGACAACAGGAAGCAGACGCAGCAGTCACACATCGAGTCCTGATTTTGACACTTTAACCTTGAGTGATGCCTCCCGGGCTGAAGGAGAACCTACGTATCTGGTTTGAGGTGACTGCTCTGAAGGTGCTGGCTTTGGCGAAGGGCGTGAACGGAGGCTCAATCAGGTGACCGGTGTTGGGGTACGACAGGAGAGTCAGCAGGTGGCTGTTCCCTGCCCGCTCCATCATCTCCTTTATCTGTAAAAACAGGAAGTAAAAAGATCCCAGAGATTCAGGATTCGGGAGAAGCAGCAAGACATTCCCAATCATCCTCGTCCTTATCTGAGAGAGATTTTTGAGATAGTAGGCATCAAGAATGACTCCTGGCCAACGGACTGCATAACTCTAAAAGTATGGGGAACTTCTTCATTAATGTCTGTTTAGTAATTCATATTTCATCCTTTATTTTCTTTCCAGAAGCCATATTTGAGCACACACACACACACACACACACACACACACACACACACACACACACGTGTAGAGTCCTTTAAATGTTAAGAGGAAGATTAAAAAAGAGAAACTTGATCTGTGAATTCTCACAGAATCACAACTAAATATCTTGCTACTCAGTCAGAATCTTATTATCTCGGTCACAGTAATCATATATGTGTGTTTTAGGCCTATTGACATCCATTTAAAATGTAGCCATTGACATATAAAGAGCTTTTTCCCATGTCCACTAAAGTTTCTCAGCCTGCTCTCTAGTAACGTGTGTGTGTGATCCTGGTAGCTTTGTCATTCACAAGGCTACTTTTATTTTTATACTTTAGGTACATATCCAAGCCTGTACTTGGATATGTACTGTAGTTTTACTTGAGTAAAGAAGTTAAATCAATAGTTCTAATTTTACCAGAGTATTTTTTCTGTACTTTTGAGTACGGGAAATGAGTACTTTTGCCATCTCTGGTTTAAAGAAAACGGTAATAAACCAGAGCACGATTTCCTCCCATCCCAGAATGCTGTGTGGACTAACCAGACCAGTCATTGAGTTATCGTCATCACACTTGGGAACTATTGGGCTCATTGAAAGTACCGAATGCATACAGCTGTGGACAGCGTGCAACGTACTTAAAGCGGGTGTGTGCAAGGGTTTGGGCAAGACACTGAACCCTGATGCTGCGCCATCGGAGTGTGAATGTGTGTGAGTGTTTATCTGATGAGCAGGAGGCACCTTGTACGGCAGCCTCGGCCCCAGCGTATGAATGTTTGTGAATGGTGTGAGTAGTCGTTAAAACTAGAAAAGCGCTTTACTTCCAGGCCTCTGTAGCATTTGTAAATATGTACATCACTGTTCAAAAGTTTGTAACTGAGCTTGTTTTCCACACCAGATGTCATCATGCCAGTAAACTCACGTCCAGTGCAGACTCGCAGGCGGGCCAGTTCTGATCGTCCTCACCTACAACCAGCAACAGAGGACACTGGAGTTGTCCCACCTGCTCAGAGACAAGCAGCAGCAGCAGCGTTTCAGCTTTTGTTTATTTCTTTATTGGATTTATTATATCATTATTTGAAATCTTTCAATCAATATTTGGGTGCACCAACATGATGTTCTGGTGCAGCTAAATGAAAAAGTTAGGCACACCAGTGCAGCTAATGCAAAACGTTAGCCTGAAGTTATGATCGTGCACACAAAATTCCCACATGTGTTCTGTATCCAGTCCTTCCAGAAAAAGTTTTAGTTTTTTTTGTGCAATTTTATGCTATGAAATTGCGGGAAATTGCAAAAATTGCTGTTTGATGAAAAAGAGACTGTTTGTCTTGCCGCATAATTACGGCACTTCATAATGTTCCCATGGCAACAGGGGGAAATTGCTGCTCTTGTGTAAAGTAAACGCAACATTTTTCAACTTTCTGCTAACATATGTGACTTCTTTGCAACAAAAATGCAGGGATTATGATATCATGCAAGCCCCGTATTACTTTGTGCGGAAATTGGCAATTGATGCAGCGAAAGTGCGGCGTATTTGAAAAGATGCGCCCCCCGAATAAATATGCGGACTTTGGCTGTTTATGCATTGAATTATGCGATTGCATAATCGCGTTTTTCTAGAGGGACTGTCTATCTTGAAACAAATAAAATAACCGGATTAACTGAGAAGCAAATGCATCTCTGTGAAAGACCAGAGAAGAATTATTTATTTTTTTACCTCAACATGTTTTTACACCTACCATCACCTGTAGAATTAGTATGTTGTTGTTTTTTTGCAAAAATCCCCAACATTGCAGTTGTAAATATCTTCCACAAAGAAGCTACAGTACAAGTTGTTCACCTGTTTTGTTGTTAAAAAAGTTGTTTAATACTTGCTGGGAAGAATTGTAGAATCAAAATAAAGGCAAAAAATACCATAAAGAGACAAAAGACACTGGCTTTTTAGACCAAAAACACATTGACAAAATAGAAAATGAGCTGTATGAGAAGATATTCCGTCGGGGTGTACTCACATCCACTTTGAGGGAGGGGTCGGTGGGGATGGGCAGCAGCAGATCGCGGCAGATCACGTGGTTCTCATTGTTGAAGCGAGTCTTCTCCGTGTTTCTGATTAGACACACAAAAGAAGTTTTTTCTGAGGGTGGTGTTAGAGGACAGATCACGGGGTCATTCAAATCGCAGGTTTATTCTTATCAGTTGTAGTTAAGTAGTAGTAGTTTTATAAATTTAAGTCATCTCATGTAACTAAAGGCAGATGAACTTACTCTTTAAAGAAATTCATTAATTGTTCCATAGATCCGTCAATTGGCTGCACGTGACTCCCACTGATACCCACTATACACCTGAACTGGAAGATGGCGCGTGACACACACACACACACACACACACACACACACACACACACACACACACACACACACACACACACACATTTTAAATAGACATACAGTACATTATTTATACATAATGATTGGCTGACACCAGAAACTGAATTCATGTTAATGGACAACAAAGATCTAATAGTACCAAAAGTGAAGAAGCTTTCAGCTGTTGCCGTCTTACCTTTGCTACTTGGGAGTAAACAGCCATTTTAAGGGTGATACTGGTGCCGAAGGAAAGACCGATCATGCCGATCCTGCTGCTGAGGATCTGAGGATGCTGCTCCAGGACTTTATAGGCCCTCTGCAGTTGTTGTTGATGGAATTGGGATTTGTTTCAGTTAAACATTTTAGTGCACGTTCACGCTCTGCATTAACATGCACATCAGATAGGATTGCCCTCACAATTCGTGCTTCTTTCTGCATTTCTTGCCGTCTACATCCATTTATCTTATAGTCAGTGCTGGAGGTCACAAAGCTTCTGACAGCTATACTAATTACCAACTCAAACCTGAAATCTTTTTAATTTGCAACACATTTAATCCTTGACTCATAGCTTTCCTCTCAGGCGACTAAAGTTGGGAAATTATGTTTTAAGCAACTCCCAGTTAGGTTATCTTTGTCTTATTTAAATCTTGAAACCCCTGTCCTGGACGAGGGGTTCCTCCTGTGTTGTTTTTGATGAAGTTGTCTCTATTTTGTCTGTGGGGTTTTTCTGGATCTGAATTGAGGGTCTACGGATTGAGGTGTGTGTCGAGCCCTCGGAGGCAAATTATTTGAATGATGATTTTTGGCTGTATGAGTAAAATGAACTTTACATGACACAGCTGGACAATAGTGTCCTCTCTGTTCAGAGATAAAGTCCAAAACCTCCCCAGCCTCTAGCCAATCAAAACGGCTGCTGCTGCCTAACCTAGTCAACAATTATAGCTATATTACACCATTGAGGTTAATCGTTGATTTTAAGATTTTATGGATTTTCATCAAAGCCTTGGAGGAGTCAGGCCCTGTGCTAAAACTTTTTAAATAATCCAACATTATATGAAAGTAGAGATGTAATAATAATAATAATATAATAATAATAGTGTGACATCAGATTTATTTTACACCAAGAAAAACTCTTTAAAAACGTAATTTTGCCTCTACAGCGGTGTCTAGTCAGTAAAGGTAAATAGACCTCTGAACCAGTTTCTTATGTGTTTATTGCCACACAAACACACAGATAACACACACGCTGGTGTCTGCAGTAGAGCCCGACTGATAAAGGAGTTTTAAGGCCGGTACTGATACAAATATGTGGTTATTTAAAAATTTTATATTCCAATATACAGTATTTTTTTTTATATCTAGAAACGTGTAACAAAACATAAACAGATTTCCCTAACATTAGTTATTTGTAGTTACTGTATTTATGATTCCTCACTAAAATAATATGATCATTTATTTAATTGTCACAAATGAACGAGAAACATCAAAATATATTAATGTTCTGATCAATAAAATTCATAAAAATACAAACTTCAAATATGAAGCTTAAAGTCCTTTGAACAAAAACACAATAACAAACAAAAAAAAATCAGTGTTGCCAACAGGGACGTTGTAGAGCGTCCTCTGGTGGACAGACTATGCAACGCCATCACTAACAGGGACGTTGTAGAGCGTCCTCTGGTGGACAGACTATGCAACGCCATCACTAACAGGGACGTTGTAGAGCGTCCTCTGGTGGACAGACTATGCAACGCCATCACTAACAGGGACGTTGTAGAGAGTCCTCTGGTGGACAGACTATGCAACGCCATCACTAACAGGGACGTTGTAGAGCGTCCTCTGGTGGACAGACTATGCAACGCCATCACTAACAGGGATGTTGTAGAGCGTCCTCTGGTGGACAGACTATGCAACGCCATCACTAACAGGGACGTTGTAGAGCGTCCTCTGGTGGACAAACTATGCAACGCCATCACTAACAGGGACGTTGTAGAACGTCCTCTGGTGGACAGACTATGCAACGCCATCACTAACAGGGACGTTGTAGAACGTCCTCTGGTGGACAGACTATGCAACGCCATCACTAACAGGGACGTTGTAGAGCGTCCTCTGGTGGACAGACTATGCAACGCCATCACTAACAGGGACGTTGTAGAGCGTCCTCTGGTGGACAAACTATGCAACGCCATCACTAACAGGGACGTTGTAGAACGTCCTCTGGTGGACAGACTATGCAACGCCATCACTAACAGGGACGTTGTAGAGCGTCCTCTGGTGGACAGACTATGCAACGCCATCACTAACAGGGACGTTGTAGAGCGTCCTCTGGTGGACAGACTATGCAACGCCAGCACTCAACATGGTTTACGTTTTTATTTTTATTTTTTTTAAATATTAATTTATTAGAATCATTTATTTGTCATTATAGATGATCCTCATGAATGAATATTTAAAAAAAATATTCGTCCATTATAAATGTCGATACCGATAAGTTCGGGGAATGTCTAATATCGGCCAAAAATATGGGCCCGCCAATATATTGGTCATGTTGCAGCTGCGTCCGCTGGACGTGGCTGTCTGCTAACTTGTTTTGGGAGGTTTTAAAAGAACGCTGATTTTGTTGTGATCTAGACACTCATGGGGTTTACCTCAAAGTACTGGTTGTCCACCATCTTCCCGGTTTCTATGGTGACTTTTGCCGTCAGGTAGTCGAGGGCCAGGGAGGCGAAACCGTGAGAGGCCAGCAGTGCTGATCTGTACTCCACCAACTTCCCTCCACCCCCCCACAGGTCCAGGAGGCCAGGGAAAGGTCCCGGTCCTTCAGAGACATGAAATCCCCAACAACAGGTCACAGTTTACAGGACGATATCGTTCATTTCTGAAGTCCTCTGGGATTGCATCTGATGGAAACATAAGCCTATGAACATAACCCTAGTCTCAATGGAAATACATTTCCAGGATAAAGCCTGACATGCTGCACGTCAGGCCTCTGCTGCTCTCTGTGTGTTGCCCTCCTTTCAAAATTTGGATATTGCAACAAGGCAGGCCTTCTTGGTTCTTTCAGGGAATGATTGTAAGGATTTACAAAGAATATGTTTAGGGCATTTCCTCTCTGATTGGGACGTTTTGGGACCGATTAGTGGGATTGCTGTGGACAAAGTACGCACCGCAGTACACTGGTAAGAGCAAATGAGGTTTCACCATGTATCCAGCTAATTTAAATGGCTCACTTTACTGTATTGTGTCAACACTTCATTTGACGTTGTATGCCTAATGTCACACCTGAGCTCCACCCAGAAACTTCCCTCCCGGCTCTCCCCTGGTCCTACCTGGGGGCAGGAAGAGGGTCGCAGTGAGTCCGGCCTCTGTAATCGGGATCCTGCGGACGCCAGGCGCCATGTACCAGCGTTCCACCACCACACCGGCCAGCGACACCTGATCCAGGAAGCCCTCGGTCTGGTGGCCCGGGTACACCGAGATTGTGACCTCCATGGGAGTCTGGACATTCATCTTCCTCATCCTGGGGGATGATGGGAAAGAGGCGATTCTGACACTGATTCTGTATTCATTGCTATCATCTAAACAGCACCTACTGTTATTGACCTACCTGAGCCAAGGTTTGCTACCCGGAACTGGTCTGAGGCTCCACAGAAGACCCATCGGTTCAACCCCAGAATATGTCCCGCCCAGACTGGGATCCTCTGATACTGTAGTGTAAAAAGGCCCAACAAATGATTTCAATGTTCATTCTTTCAAATCAATTCCATCATTTTGTAACAAAAATGTGGATTGTTGCCATTCACAATTTTGTATGATGCCTGCAAACATTTCAGATTTCCCTTTTCTGAATTTTCTAGGTCCAAAGGGCCATCCACACCAACAACTATAACAATAACTATAACTCTATAGTCTTAAAAATCGCTGCAACGCAAGTGGATGGCGCGAGTCCAAACCACAACTATAACGACAGTGACCGTGGAGAGCAATATCGCTGGGAGGACTTTCAGGGCAATTCGATGAACCACAGAAACACTGGCAGTCAATCAACATCCATTGGAGTTTACTTTTTTTTTTTACTACAATCCTTTAGCTCTGTGTGTTTTTTTTTAAAAACATCAGTACTTTAAAAGTATTTCTCGTGTCACAGAAACCACAGAGAGTGAATCTTGTGTTTTAAATGCGATTATCATTCGGTCTGTGTCGGCACTGTGGGGTCCGCCGCTCAGACCTTTTAGGCTAATAAAATGTACCAGAATTCACAAATGTGTGGGATATGGATTCAGACATTCCTGCTGTATGTATTATTACCCGCTGCAGTGCGTATGCTCACAGCGTTAGAGCTATGGTAACAGTTATGCTTATAGTTCTTGGTGTGGACGGGCTTTTAGCTTTGAAAGACTTAACCGTTCACAGTCCCAATGGCGCTGGCGGTGTAGTGAGCGAACGCCTCCCAGCTGTGTCCGTCCTCACACTTATGGAGGGCGTGGAGCGTCAGCTGGAAACCAGGGAAGACGTTCTGGACCAGGATGATAAACTTCTCATCCATGAGCCCTCTGGACGGCTGGACCGACAGCTTCACACAACACTGCTTCCTGTCCATCCTGAAACAACCTGAGACAGATATGACCAAATAATGAAACCAAAACTGTCGGACTGGACAGATACCTTCCTAATAATGGCAGATGGTGGATTATCCTATTGTCTCATAATGCAGCACTTGAAGCATTTTTGGTTGTATCCACATGGTAAAATGCAGGTGGCTTTGGATAAACGCATCAGCTAAATAAATGTAATGTAAAATAGGTTTTTCTCCATAAATTATAAACATAGAGTGCAAAAAACACAATTTGTGTGGCTTCATGTATGTTGTTTGGCGTTTCTCATTTAGCTGTACAATTTCTGATTCACAACTTTTGGGGCAAAGACTGTGATGGGATATACAAATGAGTTGTTCTAATGTAACCCGGGGTTAACCTGCAGCCATCACACAAGAGCTCGGTTAATTGGTAGAAGAAGAAAAACAGCTTGCCCCTCCTGTTCTATGTACCCGGATAAACCGTTTATAAAGTGGGCGAGATTGATGTACTGCCAAAAAATGATTTGCTATGTTGATTTTAGACAATATGAGTAGCACTTTGTTTGAAGCAAACCGAGACTAATCAAACTTGAAGTCTGCATGACTTAAGTGTATTTGAAACCAATACTGATGCCACGTACAGTAGTACATCACCATCAGTTCTTGTCAGATCTGTAACCGAAAAAACATAGTGTCAGCTGTCTTTTAACTTTTCCCCAAATGCCCTTGTTGGAGCTACTGTATATCTGTAGGTGGCTCTTTAATAATCACTGTTTGTAGATTGTCGCTTGCAATTTGCTATTTTAATTTAGTCTTTTTTCTGCACTGCTTACCAAGCTAGCCAATATATCTGCTGGCTGCCTGAGGTTAATGTGCTGCTAATGCATCATTCTAAGCTTTAAGCTTTATTTATACTCCACCACGCAGAGCTTTTGCCGTAGCCTTCGTAAGTGGCCTGATGTTTATACTTGTGTGTTGGTGTGTGCGTCGATCTAATAGCAGGGCCGGCATGTTTGTGTGTGTGTGTGTTGGGGGGGGGGGGGGGGGCGCTTAGAATTGACATCACGATTCTCTGCCACGATTTTTATTTTTTTTCTCACAAAGTGTAACGTGAACCATGACAAAACAAAACAAATAATCTATAGCACATTGCGCTTCACCACAAGCGTGTAAACATAGAGGCTTCAATGAAGAGAAGGGAGAGCATCGCTGCGTTTGGGATCGCTTTCAAACCTATTTTATACAGTCTATGTTTAAAACTCACAGAAGGAAGTAGAAGCGTTTGGGATACAGCCGGCTCGTAAAATGAAATGCCGCGACGTGTAGTTAGATTTGTCCGTGTCTCTAGGTACCTACGTACGTAGCCATGGCGTAGATTTTACGCAGAAGCACAAATCAAGCTTAAGGATTCATTCCCCGTGGTGTATTTTACACTCTGTATTTTTATTGGACATCCTGATCTGATGCAGGTTACTGATTTGCTGCTGTTAAGTCCCTCTGCTATAATAAAACACTTCCCTTTGTCTGTGAGCATTATTGGACAGTACGGTGATTCTCCAATGACGCCCTGATTACATGTCTTGCAAAATTACAACACATAATGTCAAACTCAAAATTACATGTACATTCAGTATACATGGCTTCATAAAGAAGACATTTAAAGTGATTAAATGGAATAAGGCTGTTCAATTTCATTCAAAACTGCAGGCTATTCCATGTATATGGGGCATAATACTCTAATGCAGTTTTGCCTAATTATGTCCTAACAAATAGAATATTTAGGACCAAGGAGTCACTAGTGCGAGTGCCATAGTGATAAGATTTATAATTCAACAGCTTGTGATGAACTGCATCAAGTAAATAACTTTGACTTTTGACCGGATACGAAGCATACCTGAGTACGCAAGAACTGTACTCAAGAACACCTTTTTAGGTGGACTTGGGCCAACTGTGCCCAGGTACGGTAAGCAGAAGAGCTGAAGATCTTTGCCCGAACCCAACGGGACGCGACAGGTTCAATTGGGTTCGGTCTTAATTTTTATTATTTTACAAGGGATCGGTCCGGGCTCGGGCTTGTGCACTGGGTTGTGTGGTAAATGAGCGGTCAGGTGATGCGTTTTGATTAGTGTGAAAATGGATGCAGAGGAGGTAAAACAACAACTAAACTGTCGCCGCATCCACATGATACAATCTTTCCGTGATCGCACTAGAGGATGGATACCCGACCCGAGCCCGACGGGACCCGACGGGCCGGGCCGGGTTCGGACAGATTTTTAGAAAGGATGCTCGGGTTCGGGTCGGGCTCGGTCACATCAGCGCGATAAGGCATTGAACATTTTGAATTTAAAACAGCTCAAAATAAATGTCAAATATTACCCTAACATCCGTCTTCCTGTGTGCTGTGACAACCAAAGACGTGCGTATTAAGCTCCATGTGGCAGCGCAACGATGGAAGATGTTAAAAAGAAGTTGGCCGCAGGAGATTTTAAAACTATTGAAAACGAAGGAAAGTCAGCTGTGCATTGATGCTCATCTGTTGACATTTCCGAATGCCTTCCTACAATTGCTTAATAAAAGCGGCTTTCCACACAAACAAACGTACATGTGTCATTAGTATGAGAAACAAATGCGATTTTAACTGTGTCGGGCTCGGGTCGGGCTCGGACAGAAATATCTTAATGCCTGTCGGGCTCGGGTCGGGTTCGGTTACTGCTCTGTCGGACGCGGGCCGGGCTCGGACAGAAAAATCCGGCCCGATCCGCACTCTAGATCGCACCCCCCCACCCCTCCTCCAGGCAGTTCGCTGGATGACACTAGTTACTGGACATAGCCATACTGAGAAATACAGAGAGAGTTTTGTGTGTTTTGTGGAGTTAACAGTAAAGGTAAATGACAATTAACTACTAAAGATTAATTTACCATCTATTAATGATGGTTATTATAAAGTGTTACCCATACTTTTCAATGCAGGACTTTTATTTGTAACAGAGTATTTTTAGAGGGAGGTATTAGTACTTTAACTTCACTAAAAGGGTCAGAATACTACTTTTCGTTACTTGAGTAAATGTACTTAGTTACACTGATAACGTTGGGACCTTCAACACAACAGAAGAATCAATCATTTACAGAGACAGAAACCTGCTTCTACTGGGAGAAAAACGGCTAAAAGTAACCTTAATTATGTGGACCTCTGTACTCACATTAGATATTTAAGCTCAAACTCGACATAAAGGTCTCATACCTCCAAAGTTGCTTAATTATTACTTAGCCGAACTTACCAATTCTTGCCTAGCAACCATCTATGTTAGCAACAACATACCTAACGTTCGGCTGTACCTCTGGTTTAACGTCGTCGGTTGGTAATTTAAGTTGTTGTTGAAGTTGTCTCAGAGTCTGGAAACCAAAGCTGAGACTGAATCTGTGTGAATCAAACAACTCCGCAACAACACACACGGACTTATTAGAGCTGAGATTCCGAAGTCCAGCTCCCAGCGGAGCTGAACTCTCCTCCCACAGACACATCACCGTGTCCGGGCACAAGATGGCGCCGTCGGCTCAACGCACTCTAACGGCGACAACACAGACTGTATATTAACGGTCTATGGTCCGGGCACAAGATGGCGCCGTCGGCTCACCGCACTCTAACGGCGACAACACAGACTGTACACTCACCGGCCACTTTATTAGGTACACCTGTCCAACTGCTCGTTAACACTTAATTTCTAAGCAGCCAATCACATGGCGGCAACTCAGTGCATTTAGGCATGTAGACATGGTCAAGACAATCTCCTGCAGTTCAAACCGAGCATCAGTATGGGGAAGAAAGGTGATTTGAGTGACTTTGAACGTGGCATGATTGTTGGTGCCAGAAGGGCTGGTCTGAGTATTTCAGAAACTGCTAATCTACTGGGATTTTCACGCACAACCATCTCTAGGGTTTACAGAGAATGGTCCGAAAAAGAAAAAACATCCAGTGAGCGGCAGTTCTGTGGGCAGAAATGCCTTGTTGATGCCAGAGGTCAGAGGAGAATGGCCAGACTGGTTCGAGCTGATAGAAGGGCAACAGTGACTCAAATTACCACCCGTTACAACCAAGGTGGGCAGAAGAGCATCTCTGAACGCACAGTACGTCGAACTTTGAGGCAGATGGGCTACAGCAGCAGAAGACCACACCGGGTGCCACTCCTTTCAGCTAAGAACAGGAAAGTGAGGCTACAATTTGCACAAGCTCATCGAAATTGGACAATAGAAGATTGGAAAAACGTTGCCTGGTCTGATGAGTCTCGATTTCTGCTGCGACGTTCAGATGGTAGGGTCAGAATTTGGCGTCTACAACATGAAAGCATGGATCCATCCTGCCTTGTATCAACGGTTCAGGCTGGTGGTGGTGGTGTCATGGTGTGGGGAATATTTTCTTGGCACTCTTTGGGCCCCTTGGTACCAATTGGCCATCGTTGCAACGCCACAGCCTACCTGAGTATTGTTGCTGACCATGTCCATCCCTTTATGACCACAATGTACCCAACTTCTGATGGCTACTTTCAGCAGGATAATGCACCATGTCATAAAGCTGGAATCATCTCAGACTGGTTTCTTGAACATGACAATGAGTTCGCTGTACTCAAATGGCCTCCACAGTCACCAGATCTCAATCCAATAGAGCATCTTTGGGATGTGGTGGAACGGGAGATTCGCATCATGGATGTGCAGCCGACAAATCTGCGGCAACTGTGTGATGCCATCATGTCAATATGGACCAAACTCCCTGAGGAATGCTTCCAGCACCTTGTTGAATCTATGCCACGAAGAATTAAGGCAGCTCTGAAGGAGAAAGGGGGTCCAACCCGTTACTAGCATGGGGTACCTAATAAAGTGGCCGGTGAGTGTATATTAACGGTCTATGGTCCGGGCACAAGATGGCGCCGTCGACTCACCGCACTCTAACGGTGACAACAGCATTGCTGTTTGCAAGTCTCGGGAAGTACGCTACGTATTTTAGTTAAGGCATTTTTTTTTAGCTGCGTTGTTGTGATTCAAGACGTTTGAAGTTAAAAAAAAAAAGAAAAGAAGAAAGAAAAAGACGGTTTACTGTACCGCGCTCCTCATCCGTCTCCTTTACACCACTCTGCTTTAAACCATAGACTGTATCAAATTAAGGCACACCGTGACCGGAACCTCCCACCCAGCCAGCGATTGAGTTGCATCATGGGTAATGTAGGCACAAGGGGACTCGTCACAGAAACTTCCTATCTTATCTCAGTTTAGGATGACGTTTAGGATTTTTGGTATTTGAGAAAAGTTTCCCAACTGCATATGAAATAAAACGTTTTTTTTATCTTAACATCGAAATTTGGCTATTACAGAACCATCCTGAATTAGGTATTTCCTAATTTAGGATGGTTTTAATTAGGTATTTAATTAGGTATTTCCTAATTTAGTCAACTTAATAAATGGCACCAGCACTGTTATAGCTCTGTATAGCAATGAAAAATTAATATGAAAGGAACAACTTGAACACTGAAATATAATGATGGAAAGGCTACTCAAACTGTATAATGACGCTTAATTAAATTAAATTAATTATTAAATTTCCCGGATCATGTAATAATAGGTATATTTCAATTGCCAAGAGGATTACATTTGAATTTGAAAATTAAACTGCCATCTTTGTTTTGTCCATAATAGCCCATGACAGTCCGCAGCTATGGAAAATAGTAATAGTAGGTGGCAGGTTTTGACAATATACTGTAGAAGAAAGCATAAAATAAAAAAGACAATCTTTTATCTCGTATTCAATGTTTAATCATAAGGTTTAACACCATTAATGAATAAATGATGCTGATGGAAGTAAAACCACTGTGAGTCTCCTATCTGCCCTCTGACCTTTGACCTCTGAGGTGGGGGGATGTGGCTGTTCCCCAACCGAGCGCACAACAACAAAGGTTCGTTGGCTGGTTGTCATCCATGTGTCCCCTGATGCCCCTCTCAAGGACCCAAAACATGGACATGTAAAGTGTACCGGGTTCTTCTGGTTCTTGTCATCCATTTACCACCTCTGCTTTCTTAAAGCCACACGCAGACATTTTAGGAAATCCAATCCGCCATTTTAAGGTTGTTGTTTTTTTAACTCCACATATTATTTTCTCAGTTTATCTCCATAACCTGTTAACCTCCTCTTTTGGGATTTTAACTCACTTATCAATTCAATTCAATTTTATTTATAGTATCAATTCATAACAAGACTTTACAGATAGAGTAGGTCTAGAACACAAGGACCCAACAAATCTAGTAATTCCCCGAGGCGAGGAAAAACTCTCTTTTTAGGAAGAAAACTCAGACAGGCTCTTATATAGTATATAAAGGTAAGGGTACTTCATTGTCACATACACATACATGTAGCGAAATTCCTTCTCTGCATTTGACCCACACCTCAATGGAGCAGTAATAGTAATAGAAGGCCTTTATTTGTCATTATACACAAGTACACGGTACTTGTGCAACGAGATTAAAGCAATCCCTTTACAGCGTTGACACAAAAAATATAAGAATATAAGATAACAATATAAAAAATCAAGAATATGAAGTCAAAGATATAAAGTGTAGGTAGTGCAGAAAAAAAAGGCAAGGTCGGGGGGGGGGCGGGGGGGGGTTGGCGCACAGTCCTGAGTCCGGAGAGCAACTGTATACATATATATATAATTAGCTTTGAATGCACATTGTGTAAAACGTAGATAAGTGTTAACAATTAATAAATAATATTGCGCAGTGATGAAATGAAATGATTAAGTACTAATATTAAATAAATAAATATTGCACAGTAATGAAATGGAAAGGTTAATATATTAAATATTGCACTGTATGAAATAAAATTGCACAGATTCCAGTGTCCTATGAGGTATTATATTACAGTATAACAGTAACAGTAGAACAATATTGCACAGTCGGAGGGAAGAAGACAGGCAGGGGCCGGGGGGGGGGCTGTGGAGTGGAGTCAGTGCATATGTGAGTTCATATGTTCAGTGGGCAGCCATTTACAGCGCCTGGGGACCAACTCCAGATCTGAGCTGGAGAACCTAGTACATGCTTTTTGATGGTGGGGGGAAGCCGGATGGGGAACATGGGGAGAACATACAAAGCTACATTCTCTGAAGATTGTCAGTGACCGTTCATGCACCCTGTGTACATTAAAAACCACTACCCCGTTGCTTGTTTTTTGCAGACGGCACTTACATCGGAGACAGAGCCTGTGACCATACTGGTGTAAATATTAAATGATCTTTTGGCACTTCAAGTCCCTGAATGCCAGAAACGTGTAATGTTGGCAGGTCTGACAGCTGCTAAGAAAATGATGGCATTACGCTGGAAGCACCCTCACACTTTGACCACCAGACAATGGGTTTTATCTTCTCTTGATGTCACGTATATGGAGCTGCCATCAGCCCGTATAAATGGGGCCGAAGAGGCCGATGTGAACATGTGGCTCACTACGGCTGAGGCATTAAAATGCTCACTCTGATCCTTGGGGTCCGTTGTGTGTCTGATCCACTTCTCTTGGCATCTTGAATTAATCAATGCGTCCATATTAACTGTTCCTCAAGTCCCTATTTGCCTTGTTCTCCCCCTATTTTATTATTTTTTAAAAATTATTTATGTAGTTTTTTTCTTCTCTTAGTTATTAGTTTGTTTTATCCGCTGTGTTTAATTCTATTTCTATTCTTTCTTTCTCTTTTATATAGTTATTATTTTTCATCCATGTATATTTGTGTGTGTGTGTGGGGGGGGGGGGGGCTTTACATCACTATTTGTTCTGTGTTTGTATGAAAATAAAAATTTGATCAAAAAAAAATATGATTTTTTTTGTATAGCTCTGGAATCATATATAATATTATTATATAATAATATATAATAAATACAATGTAATTTCACAAGATTTCACGTAAGTCGCCCACACATGATAAGCGATGTGCTCTCTGCACACCGATAGGTCGCAGACAGCAAAGCGCAGAGGAGGCATTGGTCATCAAGAGTGGCAAGGAAGCTATTTCCCATTGCTAGGCAACAACAGCCGTCTAATTGGATGCACTTTGAAAGGTCAGCAGCAACTAGGTCACAGTTGAGCGGTGTGTGACGCCAGGGGATATCAATGTAATATCCCAGCGCAAATCATGTGTAGCCTAGGCGGCTTAATATGAAACTCTATGTAGGACCAAGTGAGCATATCGAACCGTGAGATCATAGGACCCGAGAAACATATAGAAGACTTTGGTCAGTTGAGAAGATACACAATGAAGTTCAGGATGTGTTTGCATTTGCATTTATTTATTTGCAGGGGTGTTTTGCACAAACTTCTGGGCGCCAAAATAGGGTTTCCGGGGACAGTCCCCGGTTTTTGTGACCTGTCCCCGGCTGGATCTGTCCCCGGAAATGTCCCCGGTTTTCACTGTGACTGACAGACCCGATACTGGAATGAAAGAAAGAAAACTCTGACCAAACGGAGCCGATAGTTGCACACCCTACACACATGTAGTTTTAAGACAGCCAGAGCCAGCGCTGCTCGGAGATGTTTTAGAAAGCCGTATTTTACCATGCTAAAATCACTGATTCTTTACATGGAGTCTGGTGGAGATATGCTGCTCTATACACGCTAAAATCACTGATTATTTACATGGAGTCTGGTGGAGATATGCTGCTCTATACACGCTAAAATCACTGATTATTTACATGGAGTCTGGTGGAGATATGCTGCTCTATACACGCTAAAATCACTGATTATTTACATGGAGTCTGGTGGAGATATGCTGCTCTATACACGCTAAAATCACTGATTATTTACATGGAGTCTGGTGGAGATATGCTGCTCTATACACGCTAAAATCACTGATTATTTACATGGAGTCTGGTGGGTTTAGAGAACACATATTTGCGGACTTTTATGTTTAAAAAAATGATCTTAATCTTTAACAGAAAGCTCAGCCTCCTTAGAAATCCTTTCCATAATGTTATCAGACACTTAGAATATTAATCTGAGTCTGTCAGCAGAAAAACGAGCTCTAGGTCTAGTGTCCCCGTTTTAAGTTTTACAGATAAAAACATGACGTGTTTTGGAGGTATTTACGCTTCTGAGCTGAAAATGTCCCCGGATTTTGTCTGAGAAATCTGGTCACCTTAACTAAAAGGCATTCTCCATGGGCCACTCCCCACATCCACAGCTGCTCAGTCCCATTTCCAACCCCAGTCAGACCCCTGTTCATTTGTTCATTTGTCCAAAGTAATATATAAAATCCAAGCAAATATAAGCTTCGAGTTTAAGAGCCTAGCTTATCACAAAGACTGGAAGCAAGCGGACACTGCTAGCCTAGCATCATGTAGAGGAAAAATATTAAAACATTAAAAATACTCCCAAAGTTTCAAACTGAGTTCTTCTTCAGAAAATTAGAAGCTTCAAAGTGGGCAATGGGAGAATTTACTGTTCTGAATGATACGCTACATTAGTTAGCAGCTTGCTAGCCTGTAGACCAGCCTTCTGAGCAGATGCTCCATAATAACAGAGATGAATCATCCTGATTTATTTCAGCTGTTTGTCTTTAAACACAAGACGCTAAGAATGCTACAACAACTCAGCGTGCAAAAAACATATGGAGATGAGTCAAGAGGTCAAAGGTCGGCCTGGTGAGAAATGTCGTGAGCCACGCCTCCTCGCCGCCTCCCCGGCTGTCCACACACACACAC
>CM057244.1:29493885-29536385 GCA_029931835.1 Etheostoma nigrum | reverse complement strand
CTAGATCTACACTTATTTTTGGAAGTCATTGTCAATAAACCTCATTTATAGGAAATTATACCTAATTGTTGAGTTTCAAAGCAGACATTATAATTTTTTTTAGACTAATATTAAAGGAACGATAATCACAGAATGGCATATGTCTACGTTCAGTTGAGATATTGTAATTAGAACAAAACAGAATATCTAGGGTTAGGGTTAGGGTTATATCTACTTCAACAAAAGTAGATATTTTTGTTGTATTTGCTAAGCACATTGAACAGAATGATCCGTGTTATTTTTGGGAAATCAAAAATTAGGTAGTTAAAAAGAAACCCATATTTCTGATTTTAGACAATGGGTCAAATTTGACCCGAAGACAACACAAGGGTTAAACCGATGTTGACAATCCAATGAATCCCAGAGCAAATGCAGCTGTTACTGCAGCATGAGAGCGTCTGGCAGTCGGAGCAGAAACGTCCACACAGACCCACTTCTGGGGAAACCCTTCATCTGCCGTCGGGGCTTCCAGGTTTTACCGTCGACGGCAAACTCCAGAGTCATGGTCCTGTTGAGCGTGAGCACGGAGTCGCCTCTCACCACCGCCGTGAACAGCGAACCTTTGCTGTTGGCGAAGTGACCCGGCAGAGACGCCCACTGACCCGACGTCAGATCGTAACAGTCCATCAGGCATCTCAGGAAGTCGTCCGACGGCCCGTTTCTCACCACGTACAGCTTGTCCCTGTGGCCGATCATGCAGTGGCCGTAGCTCTGGTGCCTGATCAGCGTGGTCACCAGCCGCCACTCGTCTTTCCTTGAGACGTACTCGTAGATCTCCGTCGTCTCCATCGGCTTCCATAAACACGCAAATACCCTGCCCATGGCTTTGGTGCACGCCGCTCCCGCCGCCGGGCGTGGTAAGTGGGCGGCAAACTCCCACCTTCCTGTCTTAACGTCGTATGTTTCCACAGATGACATTAACTTCCGGTCGTACTCTCCTCCGATGGCGTAGAGTCGACCGTCCAAACCCACGAGGCTGAGATTGCATCGGAGCTGCGCCGGACTGGAGATCTGGCTCCAGGTGTTGGTTGCAACGCAGTAGCAGAAACAAGAGTCCACGACTTGTCTATGAAGTCCATGAACTCCTCCGACGATGTAGAGTTTGTTGTCCAACACAGTCACTCCAGCCATGGAGGTGCTGGCCTCTAGTGGAAGATCTGTCAATACTTTCCAAATGTTGGCTATTTCGTCCAGGTAGCAGACCGTCCTGGAGGCAGCGTGGACCGTTTCATCCACACCGCAGGTCACATGAGCCCCCACAGCTACAAAACTACTCGGGGTCAAAGACTCAACGTAGGAGATCAGCTCTGCCGGCAGGGATTTCTTGACCTCCGCTTCCATGTCGGCGTACATGTTCCGGATGAACAGCGCAGCAGCACGGTAAAGGTCCATGAGGCCGAAGATTGCGGCGGTGTGATACATCAGCAGACAGCTGTCAGCATCGATGAGGTAGATGAGATGCTTAGTGAGCGGCGCCACCTGCAAGAAAGCAGCACATTCGATGGCTTCGACGATGTCGTCGGCGTCCAGGACGGGCATCTCGCCTCGTAACACCGCCAAGGCGATCAGGAAACCTCGAGCATGCAGAGACTTGAGGTGGATTTCTGCCTGCCGACATTCCTTCATTCCGGAGCGATACAGAGCTCGGAAATAGTCGCAGCTCTGAACGAGAAACCTTTTCTCCTCAGAGAAGTGAGTGTCTCCGACCACGATAGTTAATTTGGCCGAGGCGAGACCAACGGCACAGCATGGCAGATATCTTTCGTCTGCACTGTCACAGCTGCTGCCGTCCTCTGATTCACAGGAGTGCGCTGACATTACAGTTCTATGACAGGGACAAATATCCTCCGTGCAAATGAAACCAGAGGTCGAAGCGTTTCCAAAAGTCCTAGAGAGGAGGTGGAGAGCATTGAGTCAGTGCGACGCCGCTCCACTCTGTTCTTTCACAGCGGTTAAAAATAGACGCAGATAAAAATAGAAGAGAACAAATGACCTGAGTCACATTCATGTTGTGGAGTACATGTGAACACAGGGTTGGTAGTAATAGCTGCTGCTGCAAACTTAAAGGACTATTTCAACCATCACACAAAAATGTGTTTTCTAACTTAGCCCTTGTGTTGTCCTTGGGTCAAATTTGACCCATTTTGGAAGAAAAAAAAATCTATATCAGAAAAGTGTCTTTCAACCAAAAGTTCAGAAAAATAACGCGGATTGTTCCACACAATGATCAGCCCACTGCTTTCTTTAAATTTGGATGTTTTGTTCAATTTTATAGCATTCAAAAAACTTTTTTTTTAATGAAAGACCATTGGAAAAAAGTGATTAATGTTCAAAAAAAGCTTCAAATACATAGAGGCAAAAAAAAACACAAAACCGTCAAAAGGCTCAGAAAAAATTGACAAAAACATCAGGTGAAAAGCAACAAAGGTTTTGAAAAAGACCATCAAGAGGTTTCCATTTGGACCCAGAAAAACAAAAAGTTGCACAGTTGACGGGAAGACAACACAAGGGTTAATGGCGTCTATGACAACTGTTTTTGTTTGATTTGCAGAGATTTAGCTTTTTAACCAAAATGCAATAGAAGTAAAAAAAAACTTTAAAAAATTCTCTCTTAAGAAACTACTTTTTTGGTAGAAGATAACCATAAAGGTGCTTTATAAAATAAATGATTATAATTAATTAATTATTATCATTGTAATTATTTATTATTTAGATAGTTCCAACATAAAAATACACATACTGTAATAAATTAAGACCTAAGGACATTGAGGTCTCAGTAAATGTGAGCATTTAGCAAATTTAAAAATATGCAGATGGCAGATTCCACTATTTTTAAACTCCTTATATTTAAAGTATTTTGCCATCAGGATTTTATTCCTATTAGTGTGGAGTCTTTCAAAAGACATTTAGCGTTTGTGTTATATATTATTATTATTATAGCGTATATAGCATATATTATAGCGTTTTTTTATTTTTTTATTTGAACAGTTACTAAACTCTTACACGTGTTACATTTGGGGAATATGACATTGAATGGGACTCTGTATTTAGGCAATAATTAAACATGATCACTGATTATATAAGCCATAAATGGTTCACAGTTGTCTAATTGAAGGAAGTGGACTCTAAATCTGTCATTGTCTTAAGATGCACAAGATGTTGTATGCACATAAAGAAATGTAAATAGTCATGATAATTCATGTTGCAATCTTTTTCGTACTATGGCTACCTCTCTTTACTTTACAATACTTTTTAGATAATGCCACTTTATATGGGTACGGTATAGTAGGTCTAGACCACACACTATAATTTACAGAGACCCAACAACTCTTAAATCTTAAAGGCTTCAAACTTAAAAATTAATATGTTAACGTTGTCTTCACAATTTGTTTCTGCCGCCCCAAAGTGGCCAAAGAAGTAGTTGTTGCAGGTTCAACATTAATCAGTGTGCACGTTTGTACTGTTTTTATGCTGTAAATATAACATATAATGGAATTGAAAATATAATGTGTATGGAATTGAAAAATTATCAAAATTGAAACAGCAGGATAAGTAGCATACCAAAAGGGAAAAAAATAATATTCAGGTTTTATAAAAACACTAAAAACTAGATATGCATGTGTTGAAATATGCTATTTGTAGTGCATCTATCATTTACCCATCTCAGGCAGTTCTATGGGTGTTTTTGAAAGGCATTCTGGGAAATGTAGGAAACCATGAGTCAGGCCAGAGTGATAGAGAAATGGCTCTGAGTCAGGCTAAGTGGGTTCAACTGAAAGTAAACAATGAGCTTTTGTCAATTTATATAATATTCAGTTATTATAATAAAACATTTTTACAACCTTATTGTATTGTCATTACTATCGTTATTTAAAAAAAACGAGTTTCCTTGATTTATTATTATTTTTAAATGAGATTTTTTCTGAAGTGATTATTTTAACTTAAAGCATCTTCTTTTCTCCCCGATGAGCCGCAGCACTGCCGGAGTGACCATATTCGATCCTTGCGCTTGTCCTACTACGTTAAACTAGTTCGCCTTTTCAAATTCGTTTTGGGCTCTCTTTTTCACTTCAACAACTTCTAATTCACCGTGAACCGATACCACGTGTTACACCGCTTTTTATTCGTGTGTAAGTTTGGATAAAAAGCGTGTGGATCTGTGGTGTTACTTAAGGTTTAGCTGGAGGCAGGCGGAGGGATCTATCTGATCTTTGTAAATATTGGCAGCGGCTGGGCTCGAGGCAGAGTGGCGCGCTTCTCTGGATGCAGCACGGACAGTCGGATTTTGTTGTTGTTGTTGACCGGACTACCGATGGATTTCCCCCGCGTAACCGTCTCGTTTTGGCCGTGAGAAGAAGCGAGGACTCCGTTGTTTATCTGGGCTCTTTACGTGAATATTTCCCAGCTGTGTTTTAATTTTTTATTGGGACAAGTGACGAGCAGCATGCTGCTCTCCAAACTGGGCTCCTTGTCTCACATCTCGTCCAGCGTGGATCTGCCGGCGAAGCTGCAGCAAGGTAACAGCAACGTGCCGGTGTTAACGTCACACCGTGTTCCGGGACCCGGTAGATTCCGTGACACACTCTCTCGTTACCTAACCTCAACCGGTCATCTCCGGTACGCGTCACCGTAACGTTAACCTTAAGTGGATATTCCAAAAAATTAACGTCTTATCAAGTCACCGAATCTGACATAATTCGACGTAACAGGTGTACCGGCCCAAACTGGCGATAACGTAAACTAACGGCCATTTTAACGGCTAGTTATTTCAAAAATTCAGCCGATGGATTTAAATCCTCTGTTTGAATGCGTTTAAATTTAAACGCATCGTATCTTCTAACTAATTGCAGAGGTTAAGACCAGCTTAACTTTTATATTCTCACTGAATAATTAATAAAATTCACACATTTTCATCCACTAATCGGTTAGTGGATCTGTGCTGATGTATGACCTTTAAATAAAATAGTCTGGGACCATTTTGAAAGCAAGGTGTTGTGCCAAAATGTGTCTGATCTCTCAGTTATCTCGTTATAACAACTAATAGTTATGCCTCCTCTGTATAGACAGTTTTTATTGTTATATCAGTCACGTAGCTAGCTAACATAGTTGAAATAGATGCTGTTAACAGTCCACCATTTTTAAAACGCCTGACACGAGAACAACAGGGGTCGTCTGAGGACGTTTGGTTATTCTGTCGTGTGTATTCATTCAGCAATGCGTATTGTTAATTTTTTTTTACGAATAATGGCAGCAATTATAATAAACACATTATAAAGGTATTTATAGTAAGAGCTTAGAGTTTATTTAGCTATTAAGCTGCGTAGACAACACGCAGGAGACGAAACACACCGACACAGAGACGTTTGTTTTGTGTTGGGGGCTGGGGTGGGGGGGGTTACAGATTTTGGCGCAACACCACAATGTCCCAACTGTCCAAATTACATAGCCCTGATTTTATTTCCTGTTATGTAGTATTTTTTTTCTTCTTTTCAGCTAAAGCGGAGAAGCAGCCGTTTGAGAAGCTGTACCGGCTGGGTTCGGTGCTCGGCAGCGGAGGATTTGGCACGGTCCACTCGGCTGTCCGCCTCGCCGACGGGCTGCCGGTAAGACCCGGGCGCTGCTTTGTTATGGTCCCGGCACATGGTCTCGGCACGCAGCGTCAAGCTGTACACTGCAAGCAGCTGCGTTTCCGACTCATGCCTTCAAAATAAAAGCCGTAATAAAGTCATCTTCAGTGAACGTTCTTGACATTCTTAATTCTCGATTCAAAATAATCTGTTCAGTTTTTAGATCGCCTTAGCTTCCTCAACAGATAGGTGTTCAGAATTTCATTTTTTTCTGAAACCTAATGTCGGATTATTACAGCTGCTGTACCCAACCCTTGTGCTTTTATTTGGGAGGCAGTGTGTGTTTCCTTTACTTGATGTTTTATCTTGTAAGTTGTTCAGCTTGACACAGCCCAGTCATGCCTGACATGTGGTCTTTTGTTTTGACAAAGAAATGTGTTTTTTGAAGCTTTCCTTTTCTCTTTTATTAAAAGAAAATCTTGGTATTTTGCTGGGAAGTTGGTACATGTTTGTTAATATTTATCAAACATTATTTAATATATATATCTGTATGGAGATGTGTGTTAATGGTGTTTTTTTTTGTTTACATGCAGGTAGCGGTGAAGCATGTGTGCAGGGACAGAGTGACTGAGTGGGGCTCTCTGGTGAGACTATACCTGCAGATTAACTGTTTTATAAAAACTTCCTGTCAGATAGTTTACCACTTCAACTGCTAGTTAATCCTTGAATTATAAAATGAAGGTCAATGCCCCCTTTTTTAACAAGAAAAGCCATATTGACAAAAGACACTATTTACATACACAATAGAGACATAAAGAATTACAAGTTGTATTCTGAGTGTCTGAGCATGTTTTAAAATCTTCAAATGGAATAAGAGATTTTAACATAAAGCAACACTATGTAACTTTTCCCGCTTTGGTCTCCCTACAGTTAGAAGCAGATTTGTCTATTACATTACATTACATTACATGGTCCAGTTCATTCGAACTCCGCTACTCAATCTGGCAAACTGGCATAATGTAATGTAATGGACACTTCCACTTCCATCCTGTAGGGGGACCAAACCTGGTAGTTACATACACAATATGTATTGCATTATGTGCATTTAAAGTACTTTTTTACATGGTATCTGCCATTTCTACATGATTAAGTGTAATGTTTCTAAGTTATGGGCGGTGAGATCAAGATATACTGTATATCCATCTCAGTGCGGCGTGGTGGTTCCTCTGGAGATCGTGCTATTGAAAAAGGTGGGCGGGGCGTCTGGCGGCGTGGTGCGCCTGTTGGACTGGTGGGAGCTGGCGGACGGCTGGCTGATGGTGATGGAGCGTCCCGAGCTGGGGCAGGACCTGTTCGATTACATCACGGAGCGCGGCCCGCTGGAAGAGGTGGCGGCGCGCGGCTTCCTCCGCCAGGTGCTTGAGGCGGTGCGTCACTGCTACGCCTGCGGCGTCGTCCACAGAGACATAAAGGACGAGAACCTGCTGGTGGACCTGCGGACCGGACAGATCAAACTCATCGACTTCGGCTCGGGGGCGCTCCTCAAAGACACCGCCTACACCGAGTTCGATGGTGAGTCGGGTCCTCTAACATCCCAGTGCGGGCTCTTGTACCTCTAACACTGATGACCAATTAGTTTTACAGAGTGAAAATGCTTGTTATGGGAAGGTGAGGATGGAAGTGGGGACATTTTGAAACACATGGGATCTTTTTTAATACATTTATTTTGTGAAGTAAGGATGTTTTATGTAAACACTTTAAAAAAGTAAGGGTACTTTTAGACTGGACAATATTTAAATAATAAAAGATGATGTGGGGGGGGGGGGTCGATACAGTACTGTAACGCGGTATTTTCTAGACAGAAGCCAAGTATTGATCTGTTATTATATACGTGTCTGTCTGCTTGACAATCCCATGCTGCAGCAATAAAATTAAAGTGAGATGAATCAACATATGTTTGTTTTTAGATGAAACAGATGTTGACAAAGATTCCTTTTGGAGACATAATTTGAAATAATAAAATTGCAATATATCGCAGAATATTGCTACTATATTGTATCGTGACATAAGTTTTGTGATGGTATCGTGCGGTAAAGTAAAGGGTGGCATCTTCATAAAATGAGGCCCTTTTTAAGAAATTTAAAAAAGAATCCGTTTTGAAAATTGGGGATGTTTTCTTCTCTACTTTTCTAAAGCAGATTTATTTTTAGGGGTTAAGGTTATACTCACTTTAGGGGTTGGGCATTACATCAGCTAGGGTCTTGGCAAATACATGAGTAGCAGTAGTGTGAGAGATGGGCCAGGAACTAGCTTCCCCTCTCTAACGAGCAGCATGATCTCTCACCTCCCGCTACACACTCACTCTGACACTGTCAACGCTGTTGTCATGACAACTGCAGCAGGCCAATCACACCATTGTCTTGCATCCTCCAATATAATAAGTACCTGACGCCGACTCCCTCCTCCCCTGCAGGTACGCGGGTGTACAGTCCTCCGGAGTGGATCCGGTTCCACCGGTACCACGGCCGCCCGGCCACCGTCTGGTCTCTCGGCGTCCTGCTGTACGACATGGTGTGTGGGGACATCCCCTTCGAACAGGACGAGGAGATCCTGAGAGGGCGGCTCTACTTCAGACGCGAAATCTCCTCAGGTCAGTCCGAGCGCCGGTTAGACATCGATGTCCAGGGAGGGAGCTCTGCCTTTATCTCTGTGGAGGTCTCCCCAGAGGAGAGCAGACTGGCGAGCTCCTTATTCTCTTTTAAATCCTTTTTAAAAATGCATCTTTATACTGGGTATGTGGCCTGAATGCTACTTTTATCTTATATTTTATTATCTAAACCTATACTTTATAGAGTTAATATTGTTCTATTCTACTTATTCTCTAGTGTTGCTCCTTTTTCAATCATGTAAAACTTGTAATTTGTTTTAAATTGCTTTCATCGTTGCTGGTCTGCCATGTTATTATTGTCTTAAGCCCTTTTGTAACTTTGTTTTGAAAAGTACTATATCAATAAAGTTATTATCCCTTTTGTATTTGTGTCGCAGAGTGCCAGCAGCTGATTGGCTGGTGTCTGAGCCAGCAGCCGTCTGACCGGCCAACCCTGGAGCAGATACTTCTCCACCCGTGGGTGACGGGCAGCGACGGGCAGCAGGCGCACAGCGGTGCCATCATGCTCCACGCCGTCACGGCGGCCTCCCCCCCTCGAGCCAGCAAGGCCTCTGATTGGTCAACACGAGGCTGTTTTCTAAGTGTTTTCCGGTGGCGGGAGCGAGTCGTCACAGTGCAGGATCGGGTCGACCCTGTGCTGCTCCACGCCTAAACGCCTGTCTGGTGTTTGTGTTTCAGAGTGCCTTGAGTTCGAAGGTTGCTGTGGGCAGAGCGTTGCCACGGTAACCAACTGCAGTTCAGAAGTCGGTCTGGAGGGTTCTTCAGACGTTCCTAGAGTTCAGATAATAACATTTCTAAACCAAAATAAACATGTTAAATCATTACAGAAAAACCGGCCAGAGAAGTAGTCCGCTACATAACCGCCCTGTAAAACCTCCGTTCTTATAGCAAAACAAGACTTTTTGATACTTTTACTTCTTTGTTACATATATATCAAATCCCTCCGTGGTTACTTTTGCCTGAACACAAATACATGAGGACTTTCCATGATTAAAATACAGGCTAAAACTAGCAAAATAGTGATTTATATATTTTGTTTGAATCACGAAAATATCTATCTGGTTCATCAAGACAGTTGGTCGTGTTGTTGATTGTTCTTTGTTTCAGCAGGGCTTCTTATTGTTTAAACGATACCAGAGTTTCCGTATTGATGCCACGACCTTAGCTCATGTCGCTCCCTGATGTGAGGCGAGTGCAGATGTGAGTCACGCATGCGTCACTTTGCGATAAGTAGCATACAAGATGCTAACGAGAGATTTCTGTAATGTCAATACAGTAAAAATGGACCAACTTAACCAAGTTGGTTCACTGCTAGCTTAGCTACAAGTTAGCATCAAACACAACAAAGGCTGTCAGTTGAATGGCGTTTTGAGCTAACGTTAGCAATCAAACTATCATACGTTTCCCATGAAATGATTCCCATCTTCTGTTATCGTTTTGTAATGAGAAGTTTATTATTTAATGGATTTCACAAATTTCAGTATGACAGTTATGTTGTAAACCGTTTAAACCTGAGCACGCACGACTCACATCTGCACTCGCCTCACATTGGGGAGTGACACATCAATATGTCTGAAAACATTTTGTCCTCCATCCTCTCTCTCTCTCTCTCTGTAAAATGCACAGTCAATGCAAATATTCAGTTTTGTATTTTGAATATACTGTATATAATGTATTTTTGTTCTTACATTTCTATATATTTTCTACATTTCCTAAGTATTATTTATTTAGTAAACAGTAAACATTCCTCGTCATGTGATTATTTAAGTTTAAGTCTAACTTAAAAAAAAAAGATTTTTATTTTTGTAATTCATGTTTTTTGTCATCCTGAAAACAAGATTAAAGTCGTTTTGAGTTTCCTCAACGCAGGTTAAGAGAGTGATAGGTTTATTGTGTTATGTGTACAATTCTGACAGGAAAAAGTTTTTTTTTTTTCATGGAAACCTTTCAAATAAAACCTGTTTGTATATAAACTGATCTTCTGTGATGCGTTCGCTTCTTTAAGACTCTGACACTCATCTCTACAAACCATATTACATTCAAAATAATCTCAGGTCTTTATTTCCTTCTCCAAACCTCTTTTCTATTGATTACATTACATTTGAGACCATTAACCCTTGTGTTGTCTTTAACACAAGTACGTTTTTCCCCTTATCTCAACATTTTGTTGCTTTTTACAGTTTTTTTTTTAATGAAGTTTGTGTATTTTGTTATTTTTGATTTATATTTTTTATTTTTTTTCATCGATTTTTTTTTGGCACTTTTTCACCCGTATTTTGACTTCCTTTATTTTGGATATAAAAGAAAAAAACTTTGAAAATGATTCAAAATTTGACCCGAAGACAACATGAGGGTTAAAGGTGCACCGTGAGTTCCTGCATGGTTTCAGCTCCATTTCATTTTTGTCTCAAATCCTAAATACCTCGCTTTAAAAACAACACATTCCTTCGTCAGTGTCAATTTCGTAGTAACGGAAAAATTGGCATTTTTGGCTTGAAATCCCATTTGAACACACACATATATATATATATATACATATATATATATATATATATATATATTCCATCTACAGTATTTTCATTTAAAAATAACCAAATTTCCCCTCAGTGACATTCAAAAAATATCCACTCCAGTATTTATGTATATTTTGCATCATATTGACTGTCTACTGTATGCACAATTTCACATTTACAACCCAATTTTGCTGCTCTTACTTTCTTCATTGTATGTGCCTTCTTATTTTGACTTTTTATATTGCTTACTTGAATGTTATGTTTGTCTGTAGACGTGTGTGTGTGTGTAAAATATGTCTTAACTTCACCGTGGGATAGAGGGAAACGTAATTTCGATCTCTTTGTATGTCTTGACATGTGAAGAAATTGACAATAAAGCTGACTTTGACTTTACTCTTTGGTTTGTTTCTTCTTTAATACAGGACGCTAAAAATTAAGGGTTGGGAAAAATAATCGATTCTTAGATGCATCGCGATTCTCTCTAGAACAATTCGATGCTCAATGCATTGTTTTTTCTTTTCTTTTTCTTTTTTTAATGTATTGATTTTTATTTAAAAGTTACTGTCTCCAGACAAGTACAAATCAGAAAACAGAGTGACTGAAAGAGGACGAGATAATGGACAACTACTTAGAGTTTAGGCAAGAGTGCAGAAAAAAAAAACACAAAAATGGCCAAAAGGAAAAATTATTTCTATTTTGTATATATACACATGATCTAATAAGACGTGCATAAAATAATTAAGGCAAAACACATAAAGGCTGTTAATCTACTTTAACACATTACATGTGACCACCTCATGTTTCATGTTGTAAGAAGCCGATTCTCCACCTTTAAACATGACTCAGCGTCTGACATGGAGGATCGCTGAGAGAGAAGGTGACTAGCATGGACACTACACTAAAACCTAGTAGACAAAACATTTCAAAACTTGAATACAAATACTGTGTGTCAAAATCTAAGCTTTGTCTAGAAAGCAATTAGCAAACTGGATGGAAATGTACATTAAAAAAATTGTTGCATCAAGATGCATCGATAATCGGTTTAGAATCGAATCGAATCGGGAGGAGCCCAGAGATTCACACCCCTACTAAAAAGTCCCTTTTACTTGGACCCATTACTTACTCAGTGATATTTTTTGTGATATATTCCTTCAGGAGGTTTTTTTTACACACGTTGTTTCTATAGAGCGCACTTCCACGTGTCTGCTGCGACACCGTGTGGCCGCTACCAACAACTAGCTAAGATGGTTCATTTTGAACAGGCGCTTCGGGGTCAGCTACTTGCAGGGGTCCTTCAATAGTCAACACCGGAACTGCAGGTGAACAGTGAGTAAAACAATGTTTTAATGCTTAACGAAGTATGTTAAAATGAGAAAATATACCAATGTTTTACACGTATTAGTTTAGTTAAAGTGTGTATATATTTAACCCAGAGACATATACGGTGCTAACTTCAGACGATGAGCTCAAACAGCCATGAAATACGCAGTTTCTTGTGCACGCTAAGCCAAACCCCGTTAAAAAAGTTACTTAGATCACGTTAACTCGTCTTTAGCACAATAACATTGTTTATTAATAGATGAACAAATACATTTTTAGATTCATCAATAGGTGCTCCATAATTCGGCTAACTATAAAAATTCCAAATACCAAACCTTTTTAGTAAAATCTTGACTTTCTTAGTCGGTTCACACAGCACGGTTTAACGTTCTTCGGTTGGACCAGGCGGACTGATATTGATAGTGGACACAGGTGATACTTTAAAGGTGTTTGGCAATGTTAGAACTACTATTCGCATTGATCAATACACAAGAAATAATGATTTACAATACAATAATGGTAAAAAAAGAAAGTTTGTTGTTTATCACGTGTCATCACATCATTGCAGTGATTCCACTCAAATCAAAATCTGTATGTGGCTTGTGTGTTACTGATTCTCTGTGTGTGTGTGTGTTTTCCAAACCGAGGGGTCAGAGGTCAGGATGGGTCGCTCCTCCAAAGACAAGCGGGACATTTACTACCGTCTGGCCAAAGAGGAGGGCTGGAGAGCGAGGAGTGCCTTCAAGCTGCTGCAGCTCGACCACGAGTTCAACCTGTTCACAGGTGAGACCAGCAGGACGCCTAATGGGCTCCAGACACCTAAATATCCCCGCCTACATTACACCCTCCTGGAGAGGGTATAAACTACAGATGTCTGATACCATTTTTTGCATCCTGATCCCGATTCCGATACATGAACTTGTGTATCGGCCAATACCGAGTACTGATCCAATACCAGTGTGTCGTACCAGCCGTGTACTACCATACCTGTATGGATGTGATACGATTTCTACCTTTGTTGTATGGGTTCAACTTTTTATAAAACATGAACAAACACAAACAACTTTCTTATCCCTCATGTGGTCCTCGGGTCAAATTTGACCTATTTTCATTTTTTTCATCACAAAAATTGGGCCTTTGAAATAAGCTGAAAATGTCAAGATTAGAAATATCAAATAACTTTGGAAAAAACATCAAAAAAAGCATCCACAACATAGGAAAAGTGACAGATGTCAGAAAAAGCGATCACTTTTTTTCATGGTTGATGGGAAGACAACACAAGGGTTATATTATCCAGCTTGACAGTCAGTCACAACGGGAAAAAAACATAAACAACTTTAAAGTAGATTCTTGCTGAATGGTATCAGATCGGTGGATAAACTGCAGTACTTTCCGATACCAGCATTTTAGGCCGTTTTGAAGGCTTTTCCGATACTGGTATTGGTATCGGAGCATCTCTAGTACAAACTGAGTCTGGTTCTGCCTCTATGGGCCCTCTTTGCACCGGTCCCTGGCTGTATTCTTCTGCTGTATTTTAAATAAATGTCTGATTTGACATTTATTAATGTTTTTCGTCTGCCTTAGGTGTGAACCGAGCAGTTGATCTGTGTGCAGCTCCTGGCAGCTGGAGTCAGGTCCTCAGTCGGAAACTCAGGTTTTACTTCTTGAATCTAAAAATACAGTCACCTAGAAAGAAATTAACAAATACCAATAGTGAACTGATGGATTGTTTTGTTTTTTCCACTCAGAGGTCAGGAGGAGAAGGGGGAGACGGGGGAGGAGGTGAAGATCGTGGCGGTGGACCTGCAGGCCATGGCTCCTCTGCCCGGAGTCACTCAGATCCAAGGAGACATCACCAAGGTGACGATAAGATGAATGATCATGTGACTCTAATCGCCCTTTTCCACTGCAGGAATTAAAAGGTGCTCTAAGCGATGTTGCGCGTGTTTTAGGCTACAACATTTTTTTGTCACATACAGCAAAAACATCTCCTCACTATCTGAGCTGCCTGTCCCCCGAACACACCGTTAAAAAAAACACGGCCTCTGTAGACAGCCCTGGATCTACAAACGGCAACAAAAACAACCTGCGCCAACCTGCACCACCAAACATAGCCAATAACCGACAAGAAGGAGGGGTGGGGGGGTTTGGGGGTGGGTGGGTGGGGGGGGTCAAGCTAGCCTCCGTTGTGTTTGAAAATACTTTGAACGTCAACAAGAAGTGCCGTCACCCAACATCGCTTAGAGCACCTTTTAACCCTTCTGTTGTCCCCTTTAAAAAAATGTCTATATTTACAATATGAGTTTCTTTTTAACCAAATTATCACAAAAAGGAATTGAATTCCATAAAACGCTCTTTGCAAATACAATTGATCACTTTCATTCCTGACTAAACTCATCAGTATGTTCCTCTGATCTTAACTATTAGTCAAAATAATTCATAATTTCTGCTTTTTTAACTCAAATATTAGGTATAATTCTATATAAATGAGGGTCAATGACCATGAATACCCAAAAGTAGTAGTAGTATGGTGGTGTTAGTGAAAATTAAAAAAATGTCTGGAAAAAGGGACAAAAATGTCAAATTTTTGTCCGTTTTTGACCCAGGAGGACAAAAAACAAACAACCTTGACATGTAACCGTCGTTTCCGGTTCTTCTTTTACTCCATTTTGGCGGGGGTGGGGTTAGACGGGGGGACGGGGTGGCATGTAGGACCACACAATCCAGACAACAAACCCACCTACAGTAACCAGCCTGTTGCATCTGTAAGGAGCAGAGCAACAATCCTTAAAAAGACATTAGTGTCTGTCCTGCTGTCGTCCGTTTAAGGACGGAAATCTGACACATCCCGGTTTTCAAAACACAAGAAGAAGTGTGTCAGTGCTTGGCATGACCTGCGCCTTCTTCTTCTTCTTCTTCTTAGGTGTCGACAGCTCAGGAGATCATCCGTCACTTTGAGGGTCAGCCGGCCGACCTGGTGGTGTGTGACGGCGCTCCAGACGGTGAGATGCCCACTTCCTGTCTGTCCTCACCAGGGACACGTTGCACCGTTTTGCTCCGTTTTTCCTGGTTAAACGACGAGTGTTTCCGTGGAAACGGCGTGCGACTGCTTTGATTTGTTGTCTGTCATTTGGTGGGCGTGTCTCTCGTGTATTGGTTATTGACCAATCAGCTGAGACGTGTCTGTGAACTCGTGGTAATAAAAAGACAGTCTGTCTCCCTTTTTTTTTTTTTTTTAAAAGAAAAAAATGTATTCAGCCGTCTGGAGTTATTTCCTCTTCTGTTTCCATAGTGACCGGGCTCCATGACGTGGACGAGTACATCCAGGCTCAGCTCCTATTGGCTGTGAGTACAGAGGTGTGTTTTGTGTTCACCTGTTGGTCTGTGATGTCATACTGACACCTGTTTGTCTCTCAGGCTCTGAACATCACAACCCACGTCCTGAAACCCGGAGGGACGTTTGTGGCCAAGGCGAGTCCAACTTCTATTCAAATCATTTTAGTAATAACAGTGTTCGGTATTAAATATAGTTCTCAAATGTGAAGCTGAAGCCTGTTAGCTTAGCACAAAGAATGGAAACCGATGGTGATGGACACCGGGCCTGGCTCTGTTCAATGGAAATAGTCCACCTATCGGGGGGGGGTGGGTGGGGGTCTTAAATTGGATTTTTCTGGAATTTGGGATTTGTTTTTATTGACCAGCCTAACTATGAGGGTCATAAACGAAAGCCCAAGCACTAAACTGCCTGGGAGTTTGTGTAACAACAAAGCTCTCTCTCTCTCTCTCTCTCTCTCTCTCTCTCTCTCTCTCTCTCTCTCTCTCTCTCTCTCTCTCTCTCTCTCTCTCTCTCTCCTGTGAAACAAAGCTGCCTTCAAGTGCGTTCGTAAACGTGGAAATCTATAAACGCTCTGATTCAAATTATTGTGAAAAGCCTACTTGTGCTTTGTTGGGTTGTTTTAAGAATACAACAGGAAGTCGCACGAAACGGGCCGTTTCATTGACACTACCCCCGCCGCATAACCCTGCAGCAAATGGCCAGATCGCTTTTTATTTTTTTTTTTTGGGGGTCTGAATCTGAATGCCCTGTAATTCCCATGGTGGAAGTAGTTTAATGCAGTGGTGCATTGTGGGCTGAGGTAACGCTGTGTCACCCTGTATTAACCCCTCATTGTCCCGCGTGTCTCAGATCTTCAGAGGTAAAGACGTGACTCTGCTGTACTCCCAGCTGAAGATCTTCTTCAGTGGTGTGACCTGCGCCAAGCCGCGCAGCAGCAGGAACTCTAGCATTGGTGAGCAACCCCCCCCCCCCCCCCCTCCCCCCTCCAAACCATGCCCCAAGCTCATGTCGAATCATTCATACACATGAGACTTTTATATTCTAAGGGCTACTAGCTTGAGGCTACTCTAGGGTTACTCTTGAGCAAGGCACCGAACCCCCAACTGCTCGGGGTGCCTTTCCATGGGCAGCCCCCCCCCCCCGACATCTCTTCATTTAGTGCATGTATAGGTACTGAGCATGTGTGTGTAATTCAGGCCTGTGTGTAACCTGCGTAATAACAACGCACAGAATGTTTGACAAAATAATTTGAACATTGAAAATGTGTACTACATTGCATCTGGATGTGTAGCGTTAGCTTGAACTCTGTTGACAAAGTACTCTGTCTGTCTGTCTGTCTGTCTGTCTGTCTGTCTGTCTGTCTGCAGAGGCCTTCGTGGTGTGTCAGAATTACTCTCCTCCTGAAGGTTACGTCCCCAACATGTCCAACCCTCTGCTGGATCATTCCTACGGTAACTATGAGCCATTTTTACCATATGTGCTCTGGATTTCTGATCTGGATCAAGAAAACAACAACAACAACAACAACAACACGTGAACGCAGTCGGAACACAACCACGAACAGAATAATTTCTCTAAAAGCTCTTCTATTAATGCAAACAAGTGTGTCATGTTTTGAAAAAGTCCTTAAAGGTCCAGTGTGTAATGTGTTTATTTCATTATCAAAATCATTACCAACACTAAGGTCTATATATAAGAGACTTCAGATACAGCATTAGGGGACCACTAAGGTCTATATAAAAGAGACTTCAGATACAGTATTAGGGGACCACTAAGGTCTATATAAAAGAGACTTCAGATACAGTATTAGGGGACCACTAAGGTCTATATAAAAGAGACTTCAGATACAGTATTAGGGGACCACTAAGGTCTATATAAAAGAGACTTTAGATACAGTATTAGGGGACCACTAAGGTCTATATATAAGAGACTTCAGATACAGTATTAGGGACCACTAAGGTCTATATATAAGAGACTTCAGATACAGTATTAGGGGACCACTAAGGTCTATATAAAAGAGACTTTAGATACAGTATTAGGGGACCACTAAGGTCTATATAAAAGAGACTTTAGATACAGTATTAGGGGACCACTAAGGTCTATATAAAAGAGACTTCAGATACAGTATTAGGGGACCACTAAGGTCTATATAAAAGAGACTTCAGATACAGTATTAGGGGACCACTAAGGTCTATATAAAAGAGACTTCAGATACAGTATTAGGGACCACTAAGGTCTATATAAAAGAGACTTCAAATACAGTATTAGGGACCACTAAGGTCTATATAAAAGAGACTTCAGATACAGTATTAGGGACCACTAAGGTCTATATAAAAGAGACTTCAGATACAGTATTAGGGGACCACTAAGGTCTATATAAAAGAGACTTCAGATACAGTATTAGGGACCACTAAGGTCTATATAAAAGAGACTTCAGATACAGTATTAGGGACCACTAAGGTCTATATAAAAGAGACTTCAAATACAGTATTAGGGACCACTAAGGTCTATATAAAAGAGACTTCAGATACAGTATTAGGGACCACTAAGGTCTATATAAAAGAGACTTCAGATACAGTATTAGGGGACCACTAAGGTCTATATAAAAGAGACTTCAGATACAGTATTAGGGACCACTAAGGTCTATATAAAAGAGACTTCAGATACAGTATTAGGGACCACTAAGGTCTATATAAAAGAGACTTCAGATACAGTATTAGGGGACCACTAAGGTCTATATAAAAGAGACTTTAGATACAGTATTAGGGGACCACTAAGGTCTATATAAAAGAGACTTCAGATACAGTATTAGGGGACCACTAAGGTCTATATAAAAGAGACTTCAGATACAGTATTAGGGACCACTAAGGTCTATATAAAAGAGACTTCAGATACAGTATTAGGGACCACTAAGGTCTATATAAAAGAGACTTCAGATACAGTATTAGGGACCACTAAGGTCTATATAAAAGAGACTTCAGATACAGTATTAGGGGACCACTAAGGTCTATATAAAAGAGACTTCAGATACAGTATTAGGGGACCACTAAGGTCTATATAAAAGAGACTTCAGATACAGTATTAGGGACCACTAAGGTCTATATAAAAGAGACTTCAGATACAGTATTAGGGACCACTAAGGTCTATATAAAAGAGACTTCAGATACAGTATTAGGGACCACTAAGGTCTATATAAAAGAGACTTCAGATACAGTATTAGGGACCACTAAGGTCTATATAAAAGAGACTTCAGATCCAGTATTAGGGGACCACTAAGGTCTATATAAAAGAGACTTCAGATCCAGTATTAGGGACCACTAAGGTCTATATAAAAGAGACTTCAGATACAGTATTAGGGACCACTAAGGTCTATATAAAAGAGACTTCAGATACAGTATTAGGGGACCACTAAGGTCTATATAAAAGAGACTTCAGATACAGTATTAGGGACCACTAAGGTCTATATAAAAGAGACTTCAGATACAGTATTAGGGACCACTAAGGTCTATATAAAAGAGACTTCAGATACAGTATTAGGGGACCACTAAGGTCTATATAAAAGAGACTTCAGATACAGTATTAGGGACCACTAAGGTCTATATAAAAGAGACTTCAGATACAGTATTAGGGACCACTAAGGTCTATATAAAAGAGACTTCAGATACAGTATTAGGGGACCACTAAGGTCTATATAAAAGAGACTTCAGATACAGTATTAGGGGACCACTAAGGTCTATATAAAAGAGACTTCAGATACAGTATTAGGGACCACTAAGGTCTATATAAAAGAGACTTCAGATACAGTATTAGGGGACCACTAAGGTCTATATAAAAGAGACTTCTGATACAGTATTAGGGGACCACTAAGGTCTATATAAAAGAGACTTCAGATACAGTATTAGGGACCACTAAGGTCTATATAAAGAGACTTCAGATACAGTATTAGGGGACCACTAAGGTCTCTATAAAAGAGACTTCAGATACAGTATTAGGGACCACTAAGGTCTATATAAAAGCATCCAAAGAGCCCCATGACCTTTAAAAAAAACGAAGATATTGTGCAGCCCTGTTATCAAAAGCATTTCTTATTTCAGGAGGTTACATACGAGTAGTCTGTTTCTGTAGATTCTGTAAATCTGAATTGGATCTTTAGTTCTACTGGGCGCTCTGCTCTTGCTGCTCCTCAGTGTGTTCTGGTCTCTGTCCTCCAGATGTGGACTTTAACCAGTTAGAGGGTCCGAACCGCATCATCGTTCCTTTCCTGGCGTGCGGTGACCTCAGCGCCTTCGACTCAGACAGGACCTACCCTCTACAGGTGACCAGACACAGGTTTATCTTCACTGAGTTAAACTGAGCAACAGAAACATGGTTCTTACATTAAAATAAGACTGGTTGAATCATTTGTATCAATTGAATAATTGTGCTCAATGCCGTATTTTATTTAAGGTATTTTACTGGATTTTTAAGGGGATTAATAGATAAATTAATTGATTGTGATGTAGACATTTTGGATAGGAGTTTTAAAGGGGAAGAAACTTCTTAAAATGCAACAAAAAACAGGAAAGCCATCCTTTCTTGAATGGATTATCTGCACAGTGTAGGTGTTTTTTTAAGGTGTAAAAATCCCTCCCAATTATCAATTGCATAAAAACTATTCTAATCCCTTCATTTATCTGTTAATTAACCCCAAATGTGTCAGCTCCTTCTGTAAATGTCCTGTCTGAATGACAGATACTTAACGTACTCCATGTCTGAAAAGGACTTAAAGAGATAGTTTGGATTTTTTGAAGTGTGGTTGTATGAGTTACTTAACCATAGTCCCGCCTGGTGCCGTCCCCGCCTCGAAAACTTCCGTCTTCGGGTCGGTTCCAGTAGTACAGGCGAGAGAGCGGTGGATAAGACGAGGACTGTGTGTCAGCGTTGTTCAGCAGTTGTCATGCATGTGAACGCATATCCGACGCCATCACCCAGATGTGCTAACCACTGGAACGAGACCAAAAACCTGTCCGACTTCTCCTCCCTACAGTGCTTAACCAGCCTTTAGATACAAATAGTTAAAGTATTTGCTGCATGTACTCAAACCTCGTTACAACGTGCCATCCTGTCCACATATCTTTTGTTATTATCCTATGTAATTTGCACTTTCATAACTAAGAGATGTTGTTTCTGTTTTATAGCCGATTGTCTTATTTTGAAGTTCCAGATGGAGTCTGGAGAAGATGTGGGGTACTTATTATTTACTGTTTCCATCTTACATTACATACTTCAGGCTGCTGCAGCTAGCTCAGGGGTGAGACTGTATGACACTAGGCCGTACAGCCGGAGACAAACAATAAAAATACTAATTTCCTTTTTACATTTTTGTTTTGCTTTTCCCTCCATTGTACTAAACTCGTACCGAACCGTGATGTCTGAACCGAACTGTGACTTCTGTGTACCGTTCCATCCCTAGTTTGAAGTATTGTCAAACAAGACCGAGGCGAGCTGGCCCCTTCCTCCTCCTCATCCCGTCCCTCCAGCGCACTAACAACCCCCACCCCCCCACCCCCGACCACCACCCCCCAAATCCTTATGTTAGACCTTAGTGGTCCCCCTAATACTGTATCCTTATTGGCTGTAACGCTGGAACACTGTTTGGTGGTGCAGGTGGGCACAGATTGTTTGTGTCCAATTGTGGACCCTGGGCTGTCTACAGAGACCGCGTTTCTTACAGTGTGTTCGGGGGACAGGCAGCTCGCAGATAATGGGGAGATGTTTGCTGTACGTGACAAAAAACTGTTGTAGCCGTAAAAACGTGTGACATTGCTTAGAGCATGTTTAAGAATTCTTGGTTCTCATTATTATCATTTTTTTTCCTTTTCTTCAAACACAATCTCACACCCGTTGACTGTTTCTTCAGCTGGATGCTGGTAAACAGTACCAGTACACGCCCCCCACCCAGCCGCCCATACGCCCCCCCTACCAGCAGGCTTGCCACCTCCGCAAAAACAACCTGCTGTCCAAAGAGGACACTCTGTCCAACCGTCCCAACCAGAGCCAAGACGAGACGGATCCACCGGCCGAGTCCACCTGATTCGCCTGACAGCTGCGGATTGGTGGGAAAAGAAACCGAGTTATTAAAAATGACAGTTTGGCATTTTGGAAAAAGTCAATTCTTTTCCTTCTGATAAAATGGAGACCAGTTTCATTTATGAACAGTGCTAGGTCCAGAGCATGTTTAGCCTAGCTAGCTTAGCACAAAGACTGGAGACTGAATGTTTTTCCAATCAAAAGGATACGTTTTTACTGTTTTGTCTGATTTTATGTGGAATATTTTGTGACAGACCCTCCATTGGGGAATTGCAAACCTTTTTTAAAAAATAAAGTCATTTCTTGGAGGTAAACCAATACTGTGGTTAACATGGATTGTATTTTAATTCATTCAAATCTGAGTTATGCGTTTTGTCTCTTTTACTACTGTAGATGTTTCTGGTTGTGCTAGTTTTAACTCCTTTTATAAACTGTTGGGTAGTTTAATCTACAGCAAGGCGTCATATTCTATAAGACCACCATGTGTTTGTAGCGTCGCTGTCCCGTGAGAACGACGTATCTCTAAAGAAAAACAGCTGTTTTCAGCTTTGTCACGATGCATTTTCCAGCTGATACAAGAGGCTTTTCAAAGACATTTTATTTATTTATTAATTTTGTATTCATTGCAGTTCCTTCACTTAATTATCAATCCATTACCGTATAAATTACCATTTATGTACATCCCTATGGAGTCCACCCAGTGCTGATAATAATAATATAACAAAAGCAACCCTTGTAGCCAAAGAAAAATAGAAATTAAAATAATTTAATTTTTTTTATTTTGGGAGAATTTCTATTAACACATTAAGGAACACTTCATACTTCAGTTTATCACAAACATCCAACATCAACACATCTGGAGACACGTGGTTTTCACTGGACAGGAAGGGGATGGAAACTCATCTGAAAAGTAAATAAAGCTGCCAGACAAATGTAGAGGAATAAAAAAAGTACAATATTTACCTCTCAGATGTAGTGCAGTTGAAGTAACGTTAGAAAGTTGTCTCTAATTGTACTGTACGTTCCACTGCTGGTAGCAGCAAATACCAAACAGGAAAAGACAAAAAGCCATTAGCGCACACAATATCCACGTAATGTTTTTACTAGTACAATGGCTGTATTAACCCTTGTGTTGTCTTCAAAATCAATCTTGTTGACGCTTTTTTATCGATGTTTTTAACCTTTTCTTGCGTTTTTGTCCCTTCTTTCAACACTTTTGACACTTTTGTTCAATGTTTTTCACATTTTTTGACGTTTAACACTGCGTAACACTAACTCATTAACTTTAGTTTTACAGTTATTTTTGGAATTTATGGTCAAACCTCATTTATAGGAAATTATACCTAATGTTTGAGTTAGAAAAGCAGAAATTAGGAATTATTTTGACTAAAATGAAAGGAATGGATGTTGATGATAATCACAGACTGGAATATGTCAACTTTTACTCAATACTATTTCAAAAACATTCCATTTGTTTTACAATGCTATAAAATTGAATAAGACGCCCCAAAATTTATGAAAGTAGAGATTTGTACTTGGCAAAGAGCGTTGTGTGGAATCAATCGTGTTATTTTGGGGAATTAAAAAGAACATTGATATAGGACAACATGAGGACAACATGAAGACAACATGAGGGCGACATGAGGACATGAAGACAACACGAGGGCGACATGAGGACAACATGGGGACAACATGAAGACAACATGAGGGCGACATGGGGACAACATGAGGACAACATGAGAACAACATCAGGGCGACATGAAGACAACATGAGGACAACATGAGGGCGACATGAGGACAACATGAAGGCAACATGACGACGACATGACAACATTAATATAGGAAAACGGGTCAATTTGACCTGAGGACAACAACAGAACTTAGTTTCATGGTGGTGAAGCCCATAGACAGTTAAAGAAAGCGGTGAAGCCACTTCCGGGTTTCGTTTGTACGCGATGACGTCTGGACGACGTAGGGTCTCACACAACCGCATTGTTGTTGGGGGAAGAGAAGCTCGGGCAGCCGCTGAACTCTGCCGCTTCTAGCTGCTTCCAAACAGCCCTATATTGATCAGTATTTATTCTGATCAACTGATCAATAACACTCTGAAACTGTCTCCGCCGCCCTGGATACCTGTCGGCCACTCTCAAGCTTAACTCGGTTCAGCGCGAGCCGCAGCCGTTGGATGAGCGGACTGAATGTGGATTTAACTGCCGCTTCGCTCTGCAGGCCGCACCGCCATTGCTGCTGTTTTTATAAGCTGAATTCGTGATAATACCGAGGTAAGTTCAGTCCCACTATGCCCACATCTCTTTCATATAACCCCCCTACAGTCTGGGCTGGTTTGAATCCAAAACCAGTCCGCGCTGCTCTCAGGAAAAGCACCTTTTTTCCGTTTGAGGCAGTTTCTTGTTGTGTTGGTCGCCATATTTCCTCCCCCCTTCAGTTGTAATGCTAGCAGGCTAACGTTAGCCCAGTTTGTGGACGGAGCGTCCTAATGCGGTTAACTGGCCGCCAGAGAGGCCGCCGCCTGCTCGTAAAGCACCACCAGCTCGTCTTTTAGTGTAACAGATCGTTGTTTGGCAGACCTCTTGAACGCTGTCTCGATTAATAACAAAGATCAACGTTGTGGTTTTGGTAACTAGGCGCTAACGTTAGCTGGTGGCCAGCATACACAATTTAACCGAGAGAAACCGAACGAGCCGCCGCTGCTGTTCGCTGATAATACCCAACAACAAGCAGCTCTCGGCGGCTTCAGTCCGGTTAGCGGAGCCGCCCGTCGGCTCGGTGCGGAGGTGTGCTGCTCGGTGCGTTTCTGTCATTCACCCAGCAAACGTTATCACAGTAGGTTTCCGCCCCCTTTAAAGGGATGTTTTGCCCGATATTCAATTAACTCCCTGACAATAATATTGTTTGTGTATATTTAAATGAATTATGTTAAACTTCCTTTTAAGGTTGCACGATATGAGGAAAATAAACAATGTGCGATAATGTTGAATATCGCGATAACGATATTACTTGCGTTTAAAAAACGGATATTAAATTGTACTCAATTCTGCTGCATTTAGTATTCTGCTAAAATACAGCAATCTGCTTGTTAAATGTAAAACAAATGAAAGGAAATCACGTTCTTTTATTGAACATATTGAACATTGAATTGAAAATAAAAGGCTATTAAAAAAAGGTGACAGGTAAAATTAAAAGTACAGTTTTCTACTGATATTATCTTTCAACTACCACAAAAAAATCGGAGTATCTTTAAATCACCATTCACACACATTCATACACTGTGGCCGAGGCTGCCGTATAAGGTGCCACCTGCTCATCAGATACACATTCACACTCCGATGCACAGCATCGAGGGCAACTCAGGGTTCAGTGTCTTGCCCAAGGGCACTTCAACATGGGACTGCAGGGCCAAGGATTGAACCACCAACCTTCCGATAAGCAGGCAACCGCTCTACCACTGAACCACAGCCGCCCTCTTTAGCGATACGTCACACAGCCTTGTGAAGTGCGTTTATTGCCCCAGTTGATGTCTCGATTACGACTAATTGTGCAGCCCTACTTTACTCCTTACTCACAGGTCAGCAGAAAAACTCCAAGTCATGCGTTTGGCATCACTTGGAGTGTTTTTACTGAAGTAGACTGTAACGTTATATAGAAATGGAAGACGCCTCTCTGCTATTGGTCCGTATTTGATTTCATGTGACAAAAAATTGCTTGAGCAGCGGTAAAACATGTCCTTAATGTAAGTACGTTTAGCAGCCAAATGAAAACTTTATCTCATAAATTAAAGCTGCACAATCAGACACTGGGGTTTCACATTTAAAGCTGCAAGAAGACTTCAGGGTACAATCGCATTCTGGTTTTTGTGTTAGTTGCACAAGAGAACAGGGTTAGAAATAACTTGCTTGGTTAACACATACTTGACCAACAAAGTTGTTTCTAACCCTGTTCTCATGTGCAAGTACATTTTTTGCAGTTGCTTTCAACCAGTGGTGGAAGAAGTACTCCGATGGCAATACCACAGTTTACTGCATTCAAGAACTTACCTATTATTAGAATCAAAATATACTCATTATGCACAATGACCCATTTCATTTCTCTAATTTGAGGATTCTAGTACTTGAGTCAGTCAGACAGTGCTATTTAATCTAGGGGTGCATGATATATAAACTTCATATTGTTATTGCAATATCTTTTTGTGCAATATTATGTCGAATGTGTCACAGATAAGTGCAATATTTGAGCGATGCATCCTGTCCGTTGTGAAAGTGTAAATGCAGAAATAGACTGAGACAACAAAACAGAACGGCTCATGAGTGCATGATACTATCCCCAAAAAAAACCCTGTTGCAGTCAATACACCGGAACTAGCCAAACAAGCCTCAATAGCGAGTGTTTTTGCTAGTGGCACAAAGTATGACAAGAACTCGAAGAGACATACTAAAGTCACCAATGCTATAACTTATTATTTGGCCAAAGATATGACGCCCAGCCATACAGTGGATAAAAAAGGCTTCAAGAAGCTTCTGAATGAACTAGACAAACGGTACCAAATCCCATCCTGCATCCCTTTCTCCCCATGTAGCTATCCCGCAGCTTTACAAAAGTTCAGGCAGAGTTTGGAGTCGGATTGATTGAATATCTTTCATTCCCAACCGCCCTGTGGTCCAGCCGCACTACGGAGCCGTATATGAGTCTCACTGTGCACTATATTGTTATGAATCTACGAATATTGTTACGATGCGTTTTCCCGTAACATACGTTTAAAAATATCTAAGTTAATATCTATTGTACTGTTCATAATCAATATCCCAAGATCACATTTAGTCAATATCGTGCAACCCTAGTTGTTAGGGGATTAACATGGACTATAAAAGGCACAGCAGTTTTTTCAAGACCTCTTACAGTTTTTGTATCATGTAGAAACCTAATTATATAAAAAGGTGCAGGAAATTTGGTACAATTCTGAGTCTTTTGGTACAATTCTTAGTCTTTTGGTACGATTCTTAGTCTTTTTGTGCATTCTTGAATAATTTTTTCTTGATTGAATAATTACTGATTTTAATGAGAGAAAATATCTAACATCTCAATATTGTTGAACAAATACATCAATGCTGTTCCAACATTGTAGAGTTGGCTTTTTGTGCTTTCACAAAGTATTAACACAACAAGAGCGTGGAAACAATGACTTAGTGGGTAAAGGCAAATAATAAAGTGAAGGTTGTTAAGTTCAGAAAATGACATCCCTTTACTGTAATGCAGTCTTCAAAACCAGGAAAATACAACACTTGATATCTAAAATGTAATGTTGATATATTGCCCAGCCCTATTGCATCAGTAATAAATTGAGAGTTCATAGTTTGCAGAACAAGTAAACCACACTGGAACTAAAATGTCTCACTTCCAGAGATAAAAAGTGGAGTGTTTCTTTACATAATTCTCTGGTCGTCTATGACTTAATGTTAGAAGAAGTGATGACATCCTTGTGTAAACACATTAGCTGCCCATCATTGTTCCCTCAAGGTTTAAGGTGGTTAATCATTACTGCAGGTACTGCTCCAATGTGCTGGTTGTTGCTTCACAAACTCGTCAGTTGCTGCCGCAACGTCATGTAAAGCTGGACAATATATCGATATTATATGTATCGTGATATGAGACTAGATATCGTCCTAGATTTTGATAAGTGGTGTCTTTTCCTGGTTTTAAAGGCTGCATTACAGTAAAGTGATGTCATTTCCTGAACTTACCAGACTGTTGTAACTGTACTATTATTGGCCTTTACCCACTTAGTCATTATATCCACATTACTGTTGATATTTATCAAAAATCGCATTGTGAAAATATTTTGTGAAACCACCAATAGTCAACACTACAATATTGTTGCGGTTTTCTTTTTTTAGATAAAACAGATGTTCACAGTTTCCTTTTGGGGGCATAATTTGAAATTGGGAAAAATTAGTTGAAAAAAGGTTATAAATTGCAACATATCGCAGAATATTGCAATGTGTTTAAAAACACAATAATATTGTGGCATAAGTATTGTGATGGTATCGTATCGGGAAGCGTCTGGTGATTCCCACCCCTAGTGTTAATTGTTAATAATCTCTTCCCAATTTTGGATCACATTAATGTTGTAATCCATAGACTGTACATTAAGATGACGCGTCTCCACGTCCTCTCAATGTACAAAAGTGAGGCCAAAATATCGCAGGAAAGGGCGTTGCCAACTTGTAATTTTGAAACTAGACACTGCGCAGTAGTCATCGGCGGTGAACACCTCTAATTAAACCCGTAAGCGAGTCACTGACAACGTTGTTCAAATTTGTCTGGTGTTCAGGGTCTTTACGGCTTCAAAATGAAGAAGAAGAGTCGACATCACAGACCTGCGGTGCTGAAGAGGGACTCGTCTCCCATCAAGCCGTCGCCCAACCGGGAGACGCTGACGTACGCCCAGGCTCAGCGGATCGTGGAGCTGGAGGTGGACGGTCGCGTGCACCGGCTCAGCATCTACGACAAGCTGGATGTCATCACCGATGACGACCCCACGGCGCAGGAGATCATGGAGTGCAACAGCAACAAGGAAAACAACGAGAAGTCCCAGCAGGTCCTGGTGCGCTCGGTGCGACTCAAAAACAACCAGCAGAAGAAGAACGCGGCGCTCGTGGCCTCACACGCCAGCGGCGGCACCGCGACGCACGGCAGCACCGGCGGCCTGTTGGAGCCGAAGGTTAGAACGGTTGAATACAACCTGCCGGTGGTGCCGAGGCGGCCGGCGGCGTACTTCAAATACACGGAGCGGACGGAGGACGAGCTCGATGACGAGGTGGAGTACGACATGGACGAGGAGGACTACGCCTGGCTGGAGCTCATCAACGACAAGAGGAAGAGTGAGGGCGTCAGCCAGGTGTCCTATAACCTCTTCGAGTTCCTCATGGACCGCTTCGAGAAGGAGTCGCACGCGGCCACGCAGGGCAAGAGCGACCTGCAGTCGCTGGTGGACGAGGACGCCGTCTGCTGCATCTGCATGGACGGCGACGGCGCCGATAGCAACGTCATCCTCTTTTGTGACTCCTGCAACATCGCCGTGCACCAGGAGTGCTACGGCGTGCCGTACGTCCCCGAGGGTCAGTGGCTGTGCCGCCACTGCCTGCAGTGTCCGTCGCGGCCCGCCGACTGCGTCTTCTGCCCCAACCGAGGCGGCGCCCTGAAGAAAACCGACGATGACCGCTGGGGCCACGTAGTGTGCGCTCTGTGGGTGCCCGAGGTAGGCTTCTCCGACACGGTTTTCATCGAGCCCATCGACGGCGTCAGTAACATCCCGCCGGCGCGCTGGAAGCTTACATGCTACCTGTGCAAGGAGAAAGGCACCGGCGCATGCATTCAGTGCGACAAGATCAACTGTTACACCGCCTTCCACGTCAGCTGTGCCCAAAAGGCCGGCCTCTACATGAAGATGGAACCCGTCAAAGAAGTGACGCCGTCTGGCGGCGCAACCTTCTCTGTGAAAAAGACGGCGTACTGCTGCAGCCACACGCCCGAAGGCTGCGACTGCCGGCAGCTCAACATCTACGAGGAGCCCCATCCAAAAAACGGCGCCTGCCACAAGAGGGCCGACAAGAGGGGGAAGTCCCGGGCCAAGAGCTGGCATAAGAAGAAGAGTAAAAGAAGGGAGTCTGAACCAGAACCAGAACCCGAGACCCCCAACAACTCTGGGCCAAGTATCACTGCCTCAAGGTAAGCGGCAAACAAGACTCCCAGAATGCCACTCTCACATGAATTAATAATCCATTTTAACTTCAAATAAATACACTTTCCTCCTCACTCCTGATTTTAAAAGAATAGTTTCCCAATGAACTCCTGCACTGTCAAGTTTCAGGAGTCAATTCATACTTAAAGGTGCCCTGCCCCACAAAACAAACACAAAAGAAATATGTTAGGTGCATATGTGTTTGTGTTGTGAATGTGAAAATGAACGGCTACCTCCTCTGTCAGCTCTAGCCACTGGAAAGAAATAAGTAGGAGAAATCAGGACCGTTGTGTCAATAACCGCTAAAATATACACAGAAAATCAGAGAAGCAATTCATCACAATACAATGCAAACCTGGAAAATGAATATACTGTTTGGTTAGCACAAAATTGGTTATTGTTATTACCACTATTAATCAGAACAAGTTGGGCTATTTTTATTTTTTTTTATAATTACTTGCCAAGTTAATATCTAACATGGTGACGGGTCATAATCCTGATTACAACCTATTACAGATATAAAGACACGGAACAAACATGTAAAGCTTGTTAGATAGGAGGTTGTGTTTCTGCTCAGGTTATCCCTTAAGAAATGAGTATTTATTGATTATCATCTCCTCTTGTCCCCTGGGGGTCAGTTTCGACACCATCCTGAACCAGGTGGCGGTTCAGAGGAAGCGTGTGTTTGTGGAGCGGGTGCTGAGCTACTGGGTGCAGAAGAGGCAATCGAGGAACAGCGTGCCGCTGATCCGCCGGCTGCAGGCCAACCCTCATCCACCCAAAGTCAAGCCAATGGTCAGTGCTGCCGACACTCAGTGGAACAATATCTTTTAGTAGGACTGGGACGATATGTCTTTGTCCCGCTTTGATTCTTTCACGGTACATTGTGTTTCTTTTCCTTCTTTAGCAAACACAAGTTGAATGATACACTTCTAGAGACAATATATCATCAGACATTTCTCAAAAGTAATTGTTTTCCAAAGCCCCAATATCCTTTTATTGGCCCACTTTACTGACTTGAAGTTTGTGTATTCTCTACAGGACCGCGCCGAGTCGAACAAGGCCCTAAAGGAGCAGCTGAAAGAGTGGCACCGCCTCCGCCATGACCTGGAGCGAGCGCGCCTGCTGCTGGAGCTCATCAGGAAGAGAGAGAAGCTGAAACGAGAGGAGGTAGAGTCACTTCATCATTTACTGCTTCCCTCTTTCTCCCGCTCAAAGCTTTCATTTGAAATCAAAGTACCCGCAGATAACAATGAAAGGGTTTCCTGTCTGGATGTCTTTTTAATTTCCAACCACCTGCCTGCATCTATAAGACATTTCTTTTAGTAAAGGTATGTTGTTCACATTTTATCAGCTTAAATAAGTAATGTTATTCAATGTTTTCCCTAGGTTTGTGGAAGACTTGGGTCTTCCATACATAACTTAAAGACAAAACTTTCTAAGGAAGTTGAACTACAATCATTAAATCTGAGAAAAGTCTTTCTTAGATTAATTCTTTTTTCACTGTTTTTGGCGCTTTTCGCGCGTTTTTTGAACAAAAACACAATAACAGAAAAAATCAGTGTTGCCATAAGGGATGTATAGAGCGCCCTCTGGTGGACAATATATGCAACAGCGACGCTTATAACATGGTTGACAGTCCATTTTTTATTTTTTTAATATTCATTTATCAGAATCATTTGCTATTATAAATGATTCTGATTAATGAATATTTAATCAACACTGACCTCAGTGACCCTCCCACGAAGAAAGGGACACGGTTTGACTCTGTGTGCGTGTCCTCCCGTCAGATGAAGCTGCAGCAGTCGGCGCTGGAGGTCCAGCTGACCCCCTTCAACATCTTGCTGAGAGCCGTGCTCAGCCAGCTGCAGGAGAAGGACCAGTACAGTATCTTCGCTCAGCCCGTCAACATCAAGGAGGTCTGCCACCATTTATTAACAATCTGCTTTACTGTCCATCAGTTACACTGTCGCATGCTATGGTCCCACAACGGTCAGCAGCCAGGGTTACTACATCTAGTATAAAATCGGATCTACATTCAAGTCTGGGAAAGTAACTAAATAGACCAAAATGTCCAGGAAAAGTTTTCAATGTGCATCATCTACAAGGTTTTTTACCTATTACTCATCGGCTACTAAAACCATAAGTCGGTAATAGGGCTACATGACATAAGGAAAATATCGAATTGTGATTATTTTGACGGATATTGCGATATTGGAGGGAATGATCATTTTTGTATCATTTTCATTTAAAATTAAAGATTAGTGTGATTTTGTTGTTGTTGTTGCGAGGATCTAGTCTGTAGGATACAACTTGTAGGCCAGGACGTCTCTGCAGCACCACAATACTTAATTCAGAATGGTTTGACACATATCTTGTAAATAACAATATTGCACCCCTTTGCCATTTGGATTTTGCACTAGTCCTGTTTGTGATTGATGGAATTGTGATTGTGCAGACATAGTTGGTTAGCTGTTATTTTCTGCTTAAAGATGAAGCTTATGTGGATTCTAACACATCACTTGCTGCCTGTGTTTTAATGTGAGGGCACGGGTAGACCTTTTATTGTGAAACAACCAAAAGGAAGTGTTGACAATGCTAGCTAACAACCGCTTGACGCATCACGTGGTGCCGTTTAATTCTAAATGAGAACGATGTCCGCTCCGTCTCCGGCAGGTTGCTGACTACCTGGACCACATCAAGAACCCCATGGACTTCTCCACCATGAGAAAACGCATCGACGCTCACGAGTACCGGAGCCTGGAGGAGTTTGAGGCCGACTTTGACCTCATCATCTTCAACTGCATGAAGTACAACGCCAAGGAAACGTTCTTCTACAAGGCAGCCCAGCGGATGCAGGACCACGGCGGGGCCATCCTGCGCCGGGCCCGCAGAGAGGCCGAGCGAATCGGCTTCGACTTCCCCAGCGGGCTGCATCTGCCCGAAGCCCCAAAACTGGAGACGCCACCCCCCTTCACCTGGGATGACGGTAAGTCAAGTGATCATTAAGAAAAAGAAAAAGCTGTTGACGGTGTCGACAATCAAATCAAAACTGTTCCAATAAAATCTCAACTGCAAAGATCTGTTTGATAAATTGTCCAGCGTTTCTGGACTGCTGGTCAGAAACAGTTTGAAAGAATTTGCGCCAACTTGTTTGGGCTCCTTTTATTATTTTGTAATATATTTTATTGAACAGACAACATCTGGAATAATCAAGAAATTAGATGTGGAATTAATCAATGGAGAATGAAAGTAGTATAAAACGCCAAGCTAAAAGCCTCTATATAGAGTTGGGGTGCATGAAATATTGACTCCATGTTGTTTTTGCCTTATCATCTTGTGCAATACCACTATCAAAAATGAACCAAAAAGTATGAAATAACTCATTTATTTTGTGGAGAGATGCGCCAGTGGCTGTGTTGTGATCCATTTAGAGCCCGCGTATTTCATAGGCCAGTGCCTTGTCATGGTGCACCCTTCGACAGCGTGAGTAAAGCCGGAGATAGAGACAGCAAGAGCAGCAAAAGGACAGAAAGAGAGTGTGGCCTGCGAAGCAAGTGTCTGGAGCGAAAGGAAAGAAGGGACAGAAAAGTAAGAACATGAGTGGCTCAGGGAGACGGCGAAATTATGGCGATGGAAGAGGAAATGCTGGTAGCCAAAATGAATGCCTCCTCGCCAGCGTGGAAGTACTTTTGGCTTTAAGCCAACAGATGTTGCTCAAGCTAATGCATTATGCAACACATGCCGCATGGTGGTACTGCGCGGAACTAGCTGAGATGAGGTGGCTACCTGTAGCATGCTAGCCCTAGCAAGCAGCCATGTGCAATACAACAAAAATATGGTGTTTTTTGAAAAATTAAACATATAAACCTATTCTGGTACGGCTTCAAAATTATGAACTTGAAAATGAACATAATGTGGGCACTTTATCGCAATATCACATTTTGTCAATATTGTGCAACTCAAATGCTGCGTTCTATTATTTATCCGAGTCGGAGTTCCGACTAGAAAGTCAGACGTTGCCTAGCAACACGCCCCTTTTCCCCGGATATCCGAGTTCAGAACACAACCCTTGTGGACACTGAGCAAGAATTTCGATTTTAGAGGTCCGCGTTAGATCGTTGAGGATAACAGAACGCAGCATAATACTCAGGCTTGTTGTAGTCCCCCCACCATATTTGTAGTCTTGTATTTAACCGGATTATATCATAGACTTTATATAAAGATGGGCAACGTGTCTCCGCTTCCTCCCACTGTACCAAAGTAAAGCCAAAATAAACCGTCTACGGGCACTTCCAACTTTTAATTTGGGAGCCAGCTCAGCTGTAGTAGTGCTGCAGTGTTGTAATGACTGATGATGTCATCGTCTGTCTCTCAGTGGACCGGCTGCTGACCCCCGCCTACCGCCGGCTGACCCCTCTGGAGGATCAGCTCAAGACGCTGCTGGAGAAGCTGGACCTAAGCACGGCCATGAAGCACAGCCCGTCCCGCAGCAAGAGGCTCAAACTGCTCAAAAAGACCATCATGGAGGTCCGCAGCGAGATGAGCCTGAAGAAGTCCCTCCGGACGCCGCCACCCGCCCCCGCGGAGCCAAGCTCGCCTCCCGCCAAGTCAGAGCAGAAACCACTACCCGAACCCCTGGCGGAGCCCTGCACGCCACCGGAGGAGGAGAAGCCTTTACCTCCGCCGACGTTAGAGCTGCTAACCTCACTGTCGCAGCTTGGTGCCTCAGAGCCGCCGCCTCTAAAGGCCGCCAAACCCAGCACGGAACACGCTCCTGTGCTCGGCGGCAACACCGACACATCTACCTCAGCGCCCGCGACCAACGGGCACATGCCGGACCCGCTGCTCCCCAACGGCGACGTACACACCGAAGCCTCGGGCACCTGCAATCGACGGAACAACGTTCTCTTTCGCAAGTCCAAGAGCGCCAGCCCCCAGAAGCCCCCCAAGACCCAGGAGGCGTCTGCTGTGTCGCCGCTTCCCCTGGGCACCAAAACCTTCCTGTCAGTGGTGATCCCTCGACTGGAGACGCTCCTCCTGCCGAAGAAACGGACACGCAGCAGCAGTGCCGACGACGGCGAGGACGAGGAGTCGCCGATAAAGCGCCTCGGTACAGGTAAAGACTCCGTGGTTGTCCGTGTTACAGCAAAAAAATTAAACAAATTAATAACTTAATCTCCTCCAGTGACAAAACATGAACTTACATGTTAAAGAAATCCTTTTTAGTGATCTGAGTACTGTTGTGCCCACAACCCTGTTCTACAATGTGACCCGTTTCCTGGTTCCTTCAGGAATAGCAAACGGTTTTGTGGTGAAGGAGGAGGAGGAAATCTCGCCGCCTCCTCGCCTGTCGGAGCCTCGCCGCCGCTGTGCGTCCGAGTCCAGCATCTCTTCCAGCGGAAGTGTCCTCTGCAGCGCGAGGTGAGTTCAGGGGAAGACATCTGGAGTTCCAGAAAAATAAAATCCACCACTATACCAACAAACCATTCTAGGTGTCGACCGATACTGGGTTTACAGGCCCAATGCAGATAATTAGTTATAACAGGGTGGTGTTGCTATATAAATAAAAACATTAATGTACACGTCATATATTCATATTTTTGAGCCACAGGCGAGACGGAGAGCTTTTGCTTTGGGGTTGTGTTTGTTTCTTCAGTGTTTTGGAGCCGGCACAGCGCTGTGAAAACGTCCGTCTGCTGTCAGCTGTTATCAGAGGACGCAGGTGACCGGAAACAGAAACTCTCAAAGTAAAACTGCTGATTCGCTCACTGACGGTCATGCAGTTGTTTCCTGTGTATCAGCAGCTTAAATGGAAAGACATAATGACACTTTATTATAATCCGGTTCTGTGTAAAAGGGCAGCACACAGAACATATATATATGGAAATAGAAGACTATTTTTACGCTTGTAGAGCTGATTGCTGTGGCGCTTATGCACGCGCTGCTCTCATGCCCGGTGTAGCCGGTTTCATTGGTTGGGAGAGTAGTGTTGGTACGTCCGCTCTGCGTATGTTACACCTGCAATGTAGCCGGCCCGTAAGTTAATATAAATTGAACTTTTAAGGGCGAATTGGCTGTATGTGTTAAAACAGCTTTATCTATCTATTTATACCATAATTACATAAGTTTGTCATTCTTTGAGGAGGGGTCAGACTGGAACTCGTAACATAACACAGTCAATAAAAATAGCTTCTTGAAGTCTAAAAATGCGGTTAGCAAGTGTTAGAGACTGCTTACAGAGCTGAAGCTGAGCCAAAGTAGCGCACTGTTTAATTAATTAACTTAATTAATTAAAAAAAAGATATAATCTGCAAATTGCCAAAGATTGCTGCAGAGACCTTATCCCCCCTCGTCTTCATTTAGTCTAAACTTCGTCCTTTGACGGATTTTAAAAGAGCATTTTCTTTCCTCCGGTCTCTTTCAGCACCGTCATCGTGTCTAAAAGCGGGAAAGGGCGGTCGCCGGCGGCTCGCCGGAGCACCGTGGACGACAGGAGCGCTCTGATGGCCCGCATCGAGAACGGAGAGTTCCCCAAAGCTGCAAAGATCTCCCCAGGTGAGCAGAGCAGCGTCGGCTCAGTGTCATCTGATGAATGTGCATGAAACTGCATGGCACGCTTTGGTTGGTTGACTCTTGTCTGTCTGCCAGTTTACTAAACCTATTATTAAAAAAAAAAAGTCTTTGTTTTATTTCTTCCTTACGTCACTTTGTTTCTTTTTGCTGTTCCACCTGTGTGACCCAAAAAGCAGTGAAGTAGATTCTTCATTCAAAGTCTTAAAAATTGAATTTTACCAAACGCCACTGACTCACAAACTGAAGTCTAGGGGCCTCCGAAGTCCTGGATGTCAGCAGAGACTCCAAGGACGCGGGGTTGTTTAGCCGTAAAGGAAGTGGTAAATGTGCAAAGGGTCCAGACACAGGAAGCCTGTGATTGACAAGGAGGAAGTGAAGGTGACGGCCGTTATTTTCTGTGGTTTCTGTGAATTATTAGCTCACGTCATGGCCACTCAAACACTTTCCAATCCATTTGTCTTTTAGCTGCTGTGCCGATGACCTTCGGTTTAACGTGAGAAACTGTGTTGTTCTTACTGAGATCCCACTAGTAATAAACGGGTGGTATCATCAAATGAAATGGCTACCAGGTGGAGCATTAAAACACAAAATACATAGCAGCATATGCAAAGTTGTTTAAAAGCACCTAAATCCGACACCTGACATTTCACAAGCTGAATTCAAATGCTAAAAAGATCCCAATTCAACTATTAAGGCGATAAATTCAAATTTATGATGTGAATAAAAGTTTAACTGGGAGGTTCCGAGTCCTGAAATTGCCGCTACGTGATCCACGAGAGAGAAGATGGCTCACTGATGAATTAGTTGGAACTCCAAAAAAACCCTCACCGCTGCACACTGGAGCTTCTTTCTGCAACCAGTAGTCAGCTAATGGATTAGACCATCGACAGGAAAGTAATCTGCTATATTTTGATATTCGAGTAATTGTCCTTTTTTCATGGAAAAATTGCAGAATTTCTTTCTTTTTTTTTACAAGGGATTTTTTTTAAAATCCATAAAGGGGAATAGAGTGGAGCAGGTACCATGTAATGGAAAAACACCATGATAATACGTGACTCATCAGAAATCTCTTCAATTGCTTTTTTTTAATTGCTTTTTTTTTTTTTATAAAAGGTCATCTTTAAAAACAAACATTTGTGTGTGTCCTGTGGTGTGTTTAGACTGGTTGTGCTCTGTTGAGTTGAATACTTGATAACTTACTTATCGTTGTTCCTGTAGAGGTGTGGAAGCCCTCGGCTGCTTGTCCATTTGTTCTGGAGCCTCTTAAACTAGTTTGGGCTAAATGTAGTGGATATCCCTCCTACCCCGCCCTGGTGAGTGAGTGAGTGCTGGTCCCTCTCTATGTTTCATCACCCATCAGCCCCTTCTGCCATCGTGCGTGCTGTAGCTTGTGATTTGTGTTCACACAGCCATGCGGGAGCTTCTAGCTGGCCGATCGTGGACTGCGTGTGTGTGTGTGTGTGTGTGTGTTTGTGTGTGCGTGCATGTGTAGTCAGCGGCTTTGCTCAGAGCGGTTCCGGCTCCAATCGACCTTGCATGCTTGTGCCTTCTGAGTGCTGGCTTTTATGCTGTGCGGCTGCCTGGCCACCCCCCTGTTACTGTGAGGAGGCAGCTTCACTGAGTCTCCATCCCGCTCTGTTTCCTTCTTCTTCATTGGCCCGTCACAGATCATGGACCCCAGAGCGCGGAGGACGGGGTGTCAGCACAACGGGGCGGAGCTTCCCCAGCCGCCGCCGGACGTTCTCAAAGCCGGAGAGCGGATGCAGTTCAGGTCCGCAGAGAAACTCTTCCTCGTCCACTTCTTCGACAGCAAGCGCAGCTGGTGAGGAACTCACTGACTCACAAAAAAAAGAGGATTTATTTTAAAAAAAGGCTTTGTTAAAACTCTGGCAGCTGCATTTTGATAACCAAAGTATTTATTTTGGTAGACCTGAGAAGAGACGAGATGAATGCATGGATCCTGCTTTGACTAGTCCTTACATAACTTTTTGAAGGTGATAAAAGGCTCACGGGCGATTTTAGACCCTGTTTAGGCTCTAGCCCCCCTAAATTTCATCTGAGCCCCCCTAAAAATGTAATAAATTATTGAATCAATTTTAGTGCTTTAAGTTAGAGTTTGCGAACTTGTCTGTTCGTGACAGAGGGCAAACAATTACAGGTTCAAAGAAACCCAGTCAAGGAAAGTTGTAAAGGAAAAAATGATTTAGTGTTACACTTCATCATCATTTCATTTGATTCTGATAGTCCATAAATGGACTTGTCATTTTTTCACATGTTCAATATTTTGAATTTATCTTATACTGTTGTTATAATACATACATATTCATTGTTATCCCGTGAAATTGCTGATTTAGCAAGCCAATGTATCTGTGTCACATTGTCATTAGGGGCTGAGCCCCCCCACCAACAAAAAAGAGGTCTGATCCTAGAACCACCACTGGACAGTGATTATTTTAAGACAACTGGTAAAATGTAGATCAGCTTCCAAGAAAACACCCAAACATGACACCTGATTCTTAAAGGTGCCCTGCCACACGCATTTCATTACTTTGTGGTAATGTCTGAAGTTCTACCGTGGACTCTGTAACATGGTTACCTTGGTTACCTTGTTTCAAGCCATTCTAGCGTGGTATAGAAAGCCTGCAGGAAGACTCAGCTCCAGTTCTCATTACTATTCAACGAGCTAAGCTGCTTGAGTCTTGACTCAGTTTTTATATTCAAGAGCCGTGACACACCAACCCGATAATCGGCCGTCGGACAGTCTGGCGAGGTCGGAGCCTCGAGTCTGCTCGGTGTGTTCCATGTCTTCGTCGGCCTTGAATTTCCCGAGAAACCAGACCCACGGGACTCGTTCGTCCAATCAGCTGCCGGTTTTCGGGCGACAGTACAGATTAGCGCCGCCTGCTGTCATGGAGACAGAATCAGAATCAGAAATACTTTATTAATCCCCGAAGGGAAACTCTGTGTTGCAAATGCACAAATAGTATAAATATCAGAGTTTTTTGGACTAACTCGGGGAGACTGATCAGTCCTACGGCCTTTTCGGCCGAGGGTTGGCCGTCTGATCGGTGTGTCCGGGGCTTCAGAGAGAAGTCTGGCCAATCCACTCGCTCCTTTAATGCACCGACACGGTGAGTCACAGGACCATAGTCACCTGGGGAAAGAAACGCATCGTCGGCATACATCTGGTAATAAATGATCAACTTACATTTTACGGGAGTATTTGTATTGACATTAGTACACATTGACATCTCTTTGACATTTTATATAATCTTGGACATAATAACACTGTAGCACAATTTATATAAAAAGTATGTGCTTTACAAAAGATAAAATAAATAGGAACATTAAAAAAACAGCAAAACACACAAAAAATAAATCAAAGGGGCGACCATATATACTCTTCGACGCAGCGGGCCAGGGTTTGACTCAGACCTGCGGCCCTTTGCTCCCCCCCCCCCAATAAAGAAGTCGGAAAGTCATTTTTCCAATTAATCAGACGCCACATGAATCCCCAGGCAAATGTTAATAAAAGCCTGGATCCATCCTGGGAGTCTGATCTGCTCCCAAGGCGAATGGGTTCCCGGCCCATGCTCCATCCCTTCCACCACGTTTAATCCTGCTGACAGACAAAGCCAGCCGAAAACATAACCGCCTTGGCCGAGGTACTTAATAAAGTGCATAAATGACATAATTTGAGTTCAAAATATAGCTCTTCTTTCTTGTTAGAAGAGATGAGATTTCTTTTTAAACGTCGCAGGTGTGGAGGCCGCGTTCTCGCGAGTCAGCAGCGACTTGACAGAAACGTAAAAGTGCCGAGTTCCCTCGTGTCGTCCACTGACCACTTGTTTCCTCTCTCCTCAGGCAATGGCTTCCTAGATCCAAGATGGCTCCCTTCGGGGTCAACCAGTCGCTGGACAAGCTCAAGCTGACGGAGGCTCGCTCCTCCTGCATCCGAAAAGCTGTGCGGCTCGCCTTCGACCGAGCCATGAACCACCTGAACTGTGTCAGCGGCGGGCCGGAGCTGAGCGCCGGCCTCGCCGTCACAAACTGACCCCCCCCCCCTCCCCCAAACTATGAAATCCTCCAATCACCATCTCTCTCCTCTCTTAGCTTTTTGTTCTGAAAACCATCACAACAGAGACGCTCAGTTTCTACTTCTTCATACGCACAACAAACACACATATACGTGTCATGGTTACCATTTCCTGCAAAACTGGAACCGGACCCCCCCCCCACACACACACACACACACACACACACGTTTGTCCTCCCTCTCCCCCTTGTCCGAAATACTGTAGCTTGTGACGTCCATCCTGTTTTGTCAAAGAGCTATGCAACGGAAACGACTCGGTTAGCGGGTGCAAGATGTTGAAAAAGGAAAAAAAAAATTCAAACCTGGGCTGTGAGGACTGAAAAATCACAGGTCTACACCTGTTGAATGTGTCAGAGTTTGACCTCTGACCTCCTTAAAAATGTGCTGCAAGACTGCTGCAGCAATCTCACTGCCATGAAAAGGTCCATCAGTGTGCGCGTGTGCGACTGCAGCAGCTCCTGTAAATATCCTGTACAGGGCCTGACACTAATTTATTCACTCCCTCAGTTTGTTCTTTTTTCTTTTTTTGTTGGTACATTTGGTGTTCACGTATTTATACAGTCGGAGGTGACGATCCTCCGGCGGTGTCGGTGTTTCTGCTGGTGCTATCTCTACACAGAGACAAAATATAACATGCATACTGTAACAAACCTTTTTATTTCAGCTCCTTTTTTTTACGGTTTTTGTAAGTTATTCAGTTCTCAAGCTTCAACATCTCTCGTCTTTGGCATTAATTGTTTTTGTGTGTTTGCATTTTTTTTTACCTGAATGTTTTTACTGGACTACTTTTTTTTCTTTTCTTCATTTGTACATATTTATATAAAATCTATATAGATGCTCTCAAAGTATAAAATGCCTAAAGTGCATCATTCACACCAAAACCAAAAAATCTGCTGCCCACAAGTTTCCCACTAATGTTTTTTTTTGTAGTTTTTTACAGTTTTTCCAGGTTTTTAGCTTTTTGTTTGCGTGCTGTGATGAGTTCAAGTCCTCTATAAAACATCACAGAATCATCTTTTCCATCTGCTCGGAGCCACAGTCGGCTTTAGGAGAGAAGAGAATGTGCCTGTACTAATTTATTGTAAAGCAGACAATGTATATGCATTACTTTATAGAGAGAGAGTATTGTAAGAGAAATACTGCGGGCACACGAGGGGCCAGATGTAGAGGCCCTTCCTCTTCGGTTTTGTGAATTTTTATTTTTTGGATTAATAGCATTAAATCTGAGAGGTGAGGTGATAGTGTTGTTTTATTTTGGCAGGGTAGCAATGGGTAGACTTCCTGTTTTGTTGGGCCCTTCTGGATGTGGATGTTGTGTGTAAATAGATTTGGTACTTTAGCCGATTCTCTGGGAAAAACCACAGTTATAGCCAACGGGAACAGGCCGGTGGGATTTTTATACTAAAACACTGAAAAATTAAATATGTTATTGAATCACTGACTCAGCGTGTCCTGGTTTTATTATAATTATTAAATTAGATTTGAATACATCTTTTTCCCTGATTTCGGTTTTATTCTTTATAAATACACTGTCATTTTTAAGTACATTTCATTTAAAAAAAAATACTGTATTCATTACGTTTAGCTTTGAAATTTTACCATAGTTTTATTTTAATTCTGTTTTATATATATATTATATAGATTTATTATCCCGTTTTTTATTTCTTAAATATAAGTACTTTACTTGGGAGAATTATCTTGAAAAAATAATTTTATTATTGCGGTTAAATCTGAATTCTGTTTCTTATATAGTCTTGCTTTCACTTTTTTATGTTTTTATTATATATTTTGGTAATTTTGTATTCAGTTTTTGAAAAAAATTAGAAATTTCCATGTGCACTGCCATTCATATAACGTACTTCAACACATGATGCACTAAAGCTGAAAAGAAGTAAAGTAAAAAAAAATACCCCAAAAAATACCCACATTACATATAACACTAAAGACACACATAAACTGACGTATGACTCATATTTGACCACACGGGGACGCTGTTGCTCTGTCTGTGAAACAGCCGATGATGCAGAAATGAAGGAAACTGCAGCGTCACAACAGCTGAAACTCCGGAGGGCGTGTTCCACGTGCTCTTCAACAGGATCTACATCTAAAAAGGTGTTTTCAAAGCCGGACAAACCTGAGACAACGTGTCGACAGGAAGTATACCGTTGCCATGGAGTCAGTTAATTAGCGACGACCCCCATTTTAGCGTACTTTCTTTACACTGTTAGCAGTTTCTGTTTGTAAAAGTACTTGTTTAGAGCCTCTGTAGTCCAGCCCCAGATCCTCGATGAGACTGAGATCAGGGCCCAAAGTGCTATTTCCATCTTAAGTGCTGAGAATTCAGGAAATTTACTCCCACTTTCAAACTTAAAGGTCCCATGGCATGAAAATTTCACTTTGAGGTTTTTTAAACATTAATATTATATAAATGACCGAGACCTGGGTGTCCTGCTCTGCCTTTGAGAACGTGAACGCTCAGATGGGCCAAGCTGAAATCTTGCCCCTTATGAGGTCATAAAGAGCAAAGTTACCTCACACTTCTCTGCTTTGCCCGCCCAG
>CM057244.1:29468695-29493385 GCA_029931835.1 Etheostoma nigrum | reverse complement strand
GGGCATAAGTATACACCCCCCTATGTTAAAATACAGGGAGCATAAGTATACACCCCCCTATGTTAAAATACAGGGGGCATAAGTATACACCCCCTATGTTAAAATACAGGGGGCATAAGTATACACCCTCCTATGTTAAAATACAGGGGGCATAAGTATACACCCCCCTATGTTAAAATACAGGGAGCATAAGTATACACCCCCCTATGTTAAAATACAGGGGGCATAAGTATACACCCCCCTATGTTAAAATACAGGGGGCATAAGTATACACCCCCCTATGTTAAAATACAGGGGGCATAGGTATACACCCCCCTATGTTAAAATACAGGGGGCATAGGTATACACCCCCTATGTTAAAATACAGGGGGCATAAGTATACACCCCCCTATGTTAAAATACAGGGGGCATAAGTATACACCCCCTATGTTAAAATACAGGGGGCATAAGTATACACCCCCCTATGTTAAAATACAGGGGGCATAAGTATACACCCCCCTATGTTAAAATACAGGGGGCATAGGTATACACCCCCCTATGTTAAAATACAGGGGGCATAAGTATACACCCCCCTATGTTAAAATACAGGGGGCATAAGTATACACCCCCCTATGTTAAAATACAGGGGGCATAAGTATACACCCCCTATGTTAAAATACAGGGGGCATAAGTATACACCCCCCTATGTTAAAATACAGGGGGCGTAAGTATACACCCCCCTATGTTAAAATACAGGGGGCGTAAGTATACACCCCCCTATGTTAAAATACAGGGGGCGTAAGTATACACCCCCCTATGTTAAAATACAGGGGGCGTAAGTATACACCCCCCTATGTTAAAATACAGGGGGCATAAGTATACACCCCCCTATGTTAAAATACAGGGGGCATAAGTATACACCCCCCTATGTTAAAATACAGGGGGCATAAGTATACACCCCCCTATGTTAAAATACAGGGGGCGTAAGTATACACCCCCCTATGTTAAAATACAGGGGGCATAAGTATACACCCCCCTATGTTAAAATACAGGGGGCATAAGTATACACCCCCCTATGTTAAAATACAGGGGGCATAAGTATACACCCCCCTATGTTAAAATACAGGGGGCGTAAGTATACACCCCCCTATGTTAAAATACAGGGGGCATAAGTATACACCCCCCTATGTTAAAATACAGGGGGCGTAAGTATACACCCCCCTATGTTAAAATACAGGGGGCATAAGTATACACCCCCTATGTTAAAATACAGGGGGCATAAGTATACACCCCCCTATGTTAAAATACAGGGGGCATAAGTATACACCCCCCTATGTTAAAATACAGGGGGCGTAAGTATACACCCCCATATGTTAAAATACAGGGGGCGTAAGTATACACCCCCCTATGTTAAAATACAGGGGGCATAAGTATACACCCCCCTATGTTAAAATACAGGGGGCATAAGTATACACCCCCCTATGTTAAAATACAGGGGGCATAAGTATACACCCCCCTATGTTAAAATACAGGGGGCATAAGTATACACCCCCCTATGTTAAAATACAGGGGGCGTAAGTATACACCCCCCTATGTTAAAATACAGGGGGCATAAGTATACACCCCCCTATGTTAAAATACAGGGGGCATAAGTATACACCCCCCTATGTTAAAATACAGGGGGCATAAGTATACACCCCCCTATGTTAAAATACAGGGGGCGTAAGTATACACCCCCCTATGTTAAAATACAGGGGGCATAAGTATACACCCCCCTATGTTAAAATACAGGGGGCATAAGTATACACCCCCCTATGTTAAAATACAGGGGGCATAAGTATACACCCCCCTATGTTAAAATACAGGGGGCATAAGTATACACCCCCCTATGTTAAAATACAGGGGGCATAAGTATACACCCCCCTATGTTAAAATACAGGGGGCGTAAGTATACACCCCCCTATGTTAAAATACAGGGGGCATAAGTATACACCCCCCTATGTTAAAATACAGGGGGCATAAGTATACACCCCCCTATGTTAAAATACAGGGGGCATAAGTATACACCCCCCTATGTTAAAATACAGGGGGCGTAAGTATACACCCCCCTATGTTAAATTCCCATAGAGGCAGATTTTTATTTTTACATTATTCATTCACAAAGAAAATTGGTGTCATTAAAAAGGTTGGATTTTCCAAATTATTTTTGAATTAAGGCATTAAGATCAATTTCTAAAATATATATATTTTTTGATTCCTCTTTTTAAATCAACTTTAGCATGGGGGTGTAAACTTATTCTAGCCACTGTAAGTGTCTACCATGACCCCTGGAAGGACAGTCATCTGCGGTGCATGTAGCCGGCTCACAGTCACCTATTACAACGGAGCTCTGTGGCTGCTGAATACAACCAGCAACTGCCTCTTGGATTTTATCGTTCTATGGCATGTGTTCACGTTCCAGCGCTGTACTTAGTTTAACATGTTTAGTTATATAGCTTAACATAAGGTTTATTGGTAAAGTAGCATTGATCACATTGAGGCGGAGATACATTTTGTCCCTACAGGAGATGAAAATAATTCAGCAGAGACAGGGATATGTAGAACAGAAAGGGGAAAAAAATAAAAATAAAAAAAATAAAAAAAATCGCACCCCGAGTATAACTTTACTATAAATCCTGACTTGGTATGTTTAACATGATTGAAGACAGAGTGGCCTGAAGGTTAGAGAAGAGACCAGACGGTCCCTGTCCTAGGCTGAATCTCATTTCTCTGTCTTACACCTACCCCTTACCCCTTCCCCTTGGTTTTGCGCGTTCACGCGGGACCTAGTGGTGTCCCATTTATTTTTTTGACCAAGGGGTAGGGGTAAGACGAAGGGGTGTATGGCCCTTGAAATCAAGTGAGGACGGGAGCTCACTTGTAAACACAGCAAGCAACAATGGCTACCGCTTCGACTAGAGAGACCCAGAAATGTAAGTATTCTCGGCTTAAATAAGATTGATTTAAAGGTTACGACAGTCTTGTTTTATGGTCTATACAGTCCTGTACATATATACTTGCAACAATGTTCTTAATTGAAACTTTTTAAAAATCGCTAGCTTGCAATGTTAACGCTATCTCTGGACAGGAAGGCCCTTGACCTACAACTGCTTCAGTGGAGCTGCTTATCGGCCCAAATCTAACTGTATAGTGAAAGACAACTTAGATTTAAGGGAAAGTTCCCTAATAAAACTGCTTTACTGGAGCTAAGCTGTACTTTAAGCTTCAGTTAAACTCAGTTTCTCAGCTCACAAGTTACTGTAACTTAAGCGGACGGAAAAAGTCCAGCCAAGTCTGCCAGTGTACAACTGAGCCTGACGAACTGAGTCCGACGTGCCGTGTCCATTTGCTAACCATGTTTACCAAGAGTGTATTGAAAGAGCTAAAATTGGGTCCAACCACAGTACTGCAACAAGAACATCTGTTGCGGCCCAAAAGATATTTCTTCTAACTGTTAACCGGACTCCTCCTGCAAACAAGGAACACTTTTACTCTGTGTATTATGAGTTTTAAAACATTAAGGTTTTATATTTGTAAAGCAATTTTATTACCTTAAAGTCCCGCCCATGCACGCGCCTGACCAATGGCGAGTCAATCAAATGTGTTCAGTGGAGCCGCAGATGTGATGTAAAGCCGAGTACGGCCCCCTTACAGAGGATAAACCCTTTCAACTTAACTTCCATAGCCTTTCTTCTGGCGCCACCCACAGAACAAACTTTCATTTTATTCCCCTCTAATGGTGAAGAGCTAAAAATAGAAACGCTGTCTCAATTTTTTCATCCGTCTGAGAGTTTTCTGATGGGGGCCCCACGGGAGCCGCAAGTCTGGAATCAGACCAGACCGGCTCATGAAGCGAGTCCCGGGTGAGACTCCGCTGTAATGAAAAACATCAGGAGTCGGACTGTGACTGCGAGCCAAACCATAAAGAGAGTTTGAGCCAGGCTGGGCTTTCTTCCAGAAACCAGCGTGTGTTTGTTTTGAATGCAATGAGGAGAGACTGGCTCCCATCCCTCTTACATAACAGCCTCTTCTTCTCGCTGTATCAGCTTTTACTGGAGGATGAGAAACATTGCTCACGGCGGCTGATCGTAGGGTTTGTACTGCTGAATCAATAGATACAGTTCTCATCAAAATTACATTACATTCTCTTTAAAATGACATTACACTAACAGCCAAAGTTCATTTTTGTCCTCGGAATTTGCATGGGGCGATCATTGCGATCCGTGGCTTGCTGCTCAATCACAGGAGCACTTTCAGTGATGGACTCATTCTCCCAAAATGCACCACAGAGCGCCACAGGAAGTCATTCCTGCCTGTGGCCATCAAACTTTATAACTCCTCCCTCTAAGTGTCTGACACACACACACTTACAGGTTAAAACTGGACAATATTAACTGTATTGTGCAATAACACTGGCCTGAAATGTGTGCGATACTCAATTGCTACTATTATTATTATTACTTTTCACCATTGCAACACCTTAATTATGTTAATTATGTAAATACTGTATCATAATATTCCTTTAACTATGTAAAAATCCACACTCCTTATATTTCTTTATTTTTCTACTCTGATATTTCTACTATTTGTGCAAAGTATTTCTGATTCTGATTAATTTCCACTTTCATATTGTCCAGTCCTTGTTACTAGACAATAGATGGCTCAGCGTCCCAAAGCCTTTTTAGTTACTATACAACTACCTTCTCACAAAAACCTTCTTTTTGTGAAACATATTAAATGTTATTAAATGCCGAAACAGCTTTCAAATCAGAGACAGTTTTTTCAGAGACAGTGGAATACATTTTCTTTCCGTTATATATTGGTAAACAAACCACACATGCCCACAGCACCAATGTGCTAGCTACTGTTGTCCTGGTCCGACCGCAAATAACCAAAACAACGTTAAGACAGCGCAAAATGGATGCACCACAACAGATAAACATTAGCCACTGCTATTGGTGAAAGCTATCTTATTTGTCGACAGGCCGATGGCGGTCAACAAGGTGAATATCAGCGGATACCGATGTCTGGCCGATGAACTGATCAATCCCTCGGTTTCACGTCGAAGAGGGAAGGTTTCTCTGTGATCACCTAAACTTCGGTGTACAAACAAAAGGATTTGGTGACAATCAACTACATTCATAGCCAATTGTGATCCAGTATGCAGTAACAGGTATTTTAAAGGGTAATTTCCTGGTTTTTTTTTTCAACTTGGACCCTATTTTCCTATGTTTTAGTGTGTTAACGACTGATAGGAACAACAACTGGTCCAGTATTAAGCGTGAACACTGTAACCTGGCTGTAATGTAATTCTATGGCGAAATGTCCACTAAAAGTGCTGTTTCTGCCACTGACAGGCTCAGATTGGTATATATAGTGATCCCTACAGAGACAGACCTTTTTAAAACCTCTTTCTGTTGAAACAGCTCTGAAGTTGCAAACATACTTTCACATGCAAATTAGTAAACTATGAGTTTATTTAAACCAAAACTGTGATTGTTGAGTTGGCATGGTTTGAAAAGTGGAAAGACGACCCAAAAAGTTTTTTTTGTTTGTTGTTCTGCTTCATTGACATTGAATGAAGTGTATTTTACAATACTAAAATGACTGTTTATTTAAATGGAGTCTGGTTTCTTTAGCAAACGCAATTTTGCAAATGATTTTATGTTCAAAGATTTGTCTCTTACTCTCTCTCTAGCTTCTCTTACAGAAAGTTCGACCTCCTTAGAAATCCTTTCCATAATGTTGTCAGACTCTTATATTAATTTGAGCCTGTCAATGGCAAAACCAGCACAAGCACAATAGCCCTATAAACTGACATTTTAGCTTGTTTTGCTGACTGCCGACAGCAGCGATCTTGCTTAATACTGGACCAATGTCAAAGAGCGCTGTCCGCATCAGTCACTTGGACATAAAAACATAGGAAAATAGGGTATATGTATGTAATATATGTATTCTTTCTGTGGCCTAAGTGAGGCACTGAATGGAGCAATAGGGGAAGAAGTAGAACTCACTGCGGTCTGGAGGCTTCAGCTTGGTCTGTCTGCAGCTTTTCTCCTCCCTCCACCTCCATGGTGCAGTAAACAATCCGGTTTGGAGCCACAGACTTCAGACCCTGGACCTCCACGATCACAATCTGACAACACCAGCGGAGCGTTAAAACAGACGCCACAATACAAAACACAAAAATGTTCAATTTACTAAGATTTACTTTTTGAATTACTTTCTGTATTAATTGTATGGTCTATAGACAAACTAAACAAACTACAAAAAAAGTCCAAGTTGACACCTTTAAATGCCTGCTGTCTGCCCAATCAACTGTCAAAAACTCATTTTTACATATGAATAACAAAAAGGATAAATAAATTAACCAAAATTGGGGTCGATATTTGTTAATAACGGTCAGGATTTTGTGTATTTCTACCAAATGTACACATGTAAGGAAATCATGCACTAGTTTGAGCGGGTATCTGGTCAGCCAACTACCAGCAGATCAGACAAGTTAATGTCCACACACCTCCAAGGTAAAGGACAGCACGACGTCAGACTTGGACAGGATGTCTCCCTCGTCTCCCATGTCCAGGAAGGAATTGTTCATGGTGGAGCGTTTGAGCTTCTGTTTGAAGTCCGGACCTCCTTTGGACACCGGCAGACTCTCCAGGTTGGCCATGAGCAGGTTGACCGCCGAACGCAGCTCCTCCACATAGAGAGGCTCCATGTCAGCAGAGACGAACTTTGGGTATCTCCTCTCCTACAGGACAGACCGTCACAGTTCACCATCGACACATAGTTTAAAAAAGTAAAATCAGCAGCCAAAAGTTTGAATTCCAGAGCTTCCAAACTTGGTTTTATCTACAAATTAGTTCACCAACTTGGACTACAAATACTAAAACACAGAGTCACTGTTCAAACAACACTATCGCATTGAACAGAATCTGAACATGAGGAGTTTGGGTTTAATATTTAACAATAATGTGCGTTTCTCACCCTGGCAATCTTTTCGGCGAGCTGTAACCTTCCATCCAGCTCTCTGCGGATCTGAGCCGCCTGCTCGTCCACGTTGTCCAGCTGAGGAAGAAGTACATCAAAGTTTTATCAGTCAGCCAATCAGAGAGCTGCAAAATCAATAAAATAATCAGAAGATGTAGGCGAGGCACAGAGGTCTACTCCGAAGAAGTGGACCGCCCATGGGGCTCAGTTGTGTATTGATTAACAAATTAGCAGCTAAAGTAGTCATTTGCAGTAGCACTAAGCCAATCAGGAGGGAGGGTCTGCAATCAACCACTTCATCGGCCTCTCAACCAGTTACAGTAGAGACATGTTCAATCACGTTTGTTTTCTTTTAGTAAGTGGCAGAGTTTCGGAGTTAAAGCTGAAGCCCTCTGATGTCCACCAATTGCTTCTCTAAAATACCTCTCGCTGTATTGAAGTGAATTGGAAAACTCCAAACTTCTGTCTCACATGGCCCCTCAATGTTTAATTTCACATATGAGCAACATATGAATGTGCCGGCCGGCCAGTCTGCCCATGAATCTGGGGGGCGGAGCTTCTGAAGGCGGATGGGGGTTATACAGTGGGTACGGAAAGTATTCAGACCCCTTTAAATTTTTCACTCTTTGTTTCATTGCAGCCATTTTCCAAAAATCAAAAAAGTTCATTTTATTTCTCAGTAATGTACACTCAGCACCCCATCTTGGACAGAAAAAAACAGAAATGTAGAAATTTTTGCAAATTTATTAAAAAACAAAAACTGAAATATCACATGGTCATAAGTATTCAGACCCTTTGCCGTGACCCTCATATGTAACTCAGGTGCTGTCTATTTCTTCTGATCATCCTTGAGATGGTTCTACACCTTCATTGGAGTCCAGCTGTGTTTGATTATACTGATTGGACTTGATTAGGAAAGCCACACACCTGTCTATATAAGACCTTACAGCTCACAGTGCATGTCAGAGCAAATGACAATCATGAGGTCAAAGGAACTGCCTGAGGAGCTCAGAGACAGAATTGTGGCAAGGCACAGATCTGGTCAAGGTTACAAAAAAATTTCTGCTGCACTTAAGGTTCCTAAGAGCACAGTGGCCTCCATAATCCTCAAATGGAAGACGTTTGGGACGACCAGAACCCTTCCTAGAGCTGGCCGTCCGGCCAAACTGAGCTATCGGGGGAGAAGAGCCTTGGTGAGAGAGGCAAAGAAGAACCCAATGGTCACTGTGGCTAAGCTCCAGAGATGCAGTCGGGAGATGGGAGAAAGTTGTAGTAAGTCAACCATCACTGCAGCAATCCACCAGTCGGGGCTTTATGGCAGAGTGGCCCGAAGGAAGCCTCTCCTCAGTGCAAGACACATGAAAGCCCGCATGGAGTTTGCTAAAAAACACCTGAAGGACTCCAAGATGGTGATAAATAAAATCCTCTGGTCTGATGAGACCAAGATAGAACTTTTTGGCCTTAATTCTAAGCGGTATGTGTGGAGAAAACCAGGCACTGCTCATCACCTGTCCAATACAGTCCCAACAGTGAAGCATGGTGGTGGCAGCATCATGCTGTGGGGGTGTTTTTCAGCTGCAGGGACAGGACGACTGGTTGCAATCGAGGGAAAGATGAATGCGGCCAAGTACAGGGATATCCTGGACGAAAACCTTTTCCAGAGTGCTCTGGACCTCAGACTGGGCCGAAGGTTTACCTTCCAACAAGACAATGACCCTAAGCACACCGCTAAAATAACGAAGGAGTGGCTTCACAACAACTCCGTGGCTGTTCTTGAATGGCCCAGCCAGAGCCCTGACTTAAACCCAATTGAGCATCTCTGGAGAGACCTGAAAATGACTGTCCACCAACGTTTACCATCCAACCTGACAGAACTGGAGAGGATCTGCAAGGAGGAATGGCAGAGGATACCCAAATCCAGATGTGAAAAACTTGTTGCATCTTTCCCAAAACGACTCATGGCTGTATTAGATCAAAAGGGTGCTTCTACTAAATACTGAACAAAGGGTCTGAATACTTATGACCATGTGATATTTCAGTTTTTGTTTTTTAATAAATTTGCAAAAATTTCTACATTTCTGTTTTTTTCTGTCCAAGATGGGGTGCTGAGTGTACATTACTGAGAAATAAAATGAACTTTTTTGATTTTTGGAAAATGCCTGCAATGAAACAAAGAGTGAAAAATTTAAAGGGGTCTGAATACTTTCCGTACCCACTGTATATTTTTGGCAGATGAGTTTGAATCTCAACAATACTTCCACAGCATCGTTAACTTCACCTTTAACCCTCATGTTGTCCTGGGGTCAAATTTGACCCGTTTCCAAGTTGTTGTTTTTTTTTTATATCAGAAATATGGGAGATCAAAAATGTCAACAAGGCGACAAAACAGTGGAGGAGAAAAAAAAAACGTAAAAAATATAGAAAAAAGTGACAAAAAAGCCACTGGGAGTAAGCGTCAAACTTTGGAAAAAGACTGCTAAAATGTCGAAAAAGTGACAAAACGTCAAAAGGGACAAAGACGTAGGGGGGAAAAAACGATAATGTTGAAGAAGAAAAAAATTTAAATTGTTTTTTTGAAAAGCAACCAAACATTGAGATAGGGACAACGAATTTGTTTTTTTCATGTTGAGGGAAAGACGACAGAAGCACAGCTGTATTCACATGAAAGAAAAAGCAACTTTTCGGATACGCAGTGAGGTAGCAAAACATTTGAAATGCATGGTTGCTTTCGCAAGCACGTAGTTATTGTATTATCTCAAAGCAACTGCAGAACACTGATTTAGCAGAGACCTTTAACCCAAAGCAATTTACATTTAGTATTGGGGTTCAGTGTCTTGTCTGTCCACAGGACACATGGACAGCCAGCCAGGGATCAAAAAAGCAATCCACCCAATCGTAATACAGCCGCCCCAATTTGCACAGTGTTGAGTGACCAGACTTTGAGGACCAATTAAACACAGATAGTGTACATGAGTTCTTGTTGATGTGTCTGTCAGACGGTCTGAGTGAGATCCACCATATCAGCGGAGCAATAACATGCACAGCAGACTATATTACAACAGAGATGGGAGGAGTTATATTTTGAATGTGCACAAAGTTGTAAACAGGAGCAGCAATCTGATGAAACACATCTGAGCTATACTATATATACTATACTATATATACGATACTGCAATGTTGGGCCACTATTGTACTCCTCTAACCTCGGTGCATCTCTAAATGTAACTGTAAATAATTCATTCAATGTTTCATAAAATAGTCTTTATTTTATAGTCAAATAGTTTTTATTTTCCCAAATAAGTAAATCCAGTAAGTGGGGGGGCCCAGAGGATGAGGGCCAAACATTACTGAGCCTTGGCACAAAGGTTAAAGGATTAGAATTTATGTAAATCAGTGGTTCTCATTCTTCAGAATTTCAGTGGTCTTAGTTGACCCCTCAACATTAATTTAACTTTGGGTCCCTGGTCCCTACACCAGGGACCCCTGGACCTGTTCACCACAGACCCAAATCTTCTCAGCTGTTGCTACTGACATATGCTACAGTCTCTTCATGTGGCTCATTATGTTTGGCACATTGTCTGGGTCACTTCTTATATCATAAGAAGGTAACACAATGTGTAACATGAATGTAAATGCTAAATGCCCTAATACCTGTTGATGCTACAACAATGCAAAGGCTCTTAACCCTACAGTTTTGCACATATCATGTACGACTTGATTTCTCCATTTTTTTGCACAAAACTCTCCAGAAAGTGCCATTTAATGGTTTATTTTTCCAAAAAAATTCCTGGGGAGGCATACCCCCAGACCCCCCTAGGGAGAGCCCCCATCCATCCCCCCCATACATAACAAATCCCAATTTAAACCCTGAAGGATAATGATGCTGAAAGAACCAAAGGAATTGCTTTGTACGCAGCAAAATATGGGGCGGCCCCACCAAATCTCACTCCAAGGTTTATGGAAAAGTTGGCAGCTCTGTTAGAAACAGCTGTATAACCAGATATATGTTTAGACTGCTTTGCTTCACTTGATCTTTATCAATTTAATTCAATTATTTCTTTATCTAAACCATCAACCTGCCTCTTAGATCCCATCCCAACTAGGCTACTTAAAGAAGTTTTACCCTTAGTCAACACTTCTCTACTAGATATAACCAATCTGTCTTTATTAACAGGCTATGTACCACAGCATTTTAAAGTAGCTGTAATTAAACCTCTTCTGAAAAAGCCCAACCTTGATCCAGATGTTTTAGCCAACTATAGACCTATATCCAATCTTCCATTTCTCTCTAAGATTCTTGAGAAAGTAGTCGTCAAACAGCTGTGTGACTTCCTGCATAGCAACAGCTTATTTGAGGATTTTCAGTCAGGATTTAGAGTTCATCATAGCACAGAGACAGCACTTGTGAAAATTACTAATGACCTCCTAATTGCATCAGACAAATGACTTATCTCTGTACTGGTGTTATTAGATCTTAGTGCTGCATTTGATACCATTGACCATCATATCTTATTACAGAGATTGGAACATTTAATCGGCATTAAAGAGACTGCTCTAAGCTGGTTTAAGTCTTATTTATCAGATCGATCTCAGTTTGTTCATGTTAACGATGAATCCTCTGTGCACGCCAAAGTTAGTTATGGAGTCCCACAAGGATCTGTGCTCGGTCCAATCCTGTTCACTTTATATATGCTTCCTTTAGGCAATATTATCAGGAAACACTCCATAAACTTTCATTGTTATGCAGATGATACTCAATTATATCTATCAATCAAGCCGGATGAAACTAATCAGTTAGCTAAACTTCAAATGTGCCTTCAGGATATTAAAACCTGGATGAGCTGTAATTTTCTAATGTTAAACTCAGATAAAACTGAAGTTATTGCTCTGGGACCCAAGCACCTCACTGACACATTATCCAAAGAGATAGTTACTCTGGATGGCATCTCCCTGGCCTCCAGCACCACTGTGAGGAATCTTGGAGTTATCTTTGATCAGGACATGTCCTTTAATTCTCACATAAAGCAAATTTCAAGGATTGCCTTTTTTCACCTGCGTAATATTGCAAAAATCAGGAATATCCTGTCTAAAAATGATGCAGAAAAATTAGTCCATGCATTTGTTACTTCTAGGCTGGATCACTGCAATTCTCTATTATCAGGCTGCTCAAAAAAGTCCATAAAGACTCTTCAGCTGATCCAGAATGCTGCAGCACGTGTTCTGACAGGAACCAGGAAAAGAGATCACATCTCTCCTGTTTTAGCTTCTCTGCATTGGCTTCCTGTAAAATCCAGAATAGAATTTAAAATCCTTCACCTACAAAGCTCTTCATGGTCAGGCACCATCTTATCTTAAAGAGCTACCCCACCAGAGCACTGCGCTCCCAGAATGCAGGGTTACTTGTGGTTCCTAGAGTCTCTAAAAGTAGAATGGGAGCCAGAGCGTTCAGCTATCAGGCTCCTCTCCTGTGGAACCAGGTTCCAGTTCGGGTCCAGGGACCAGAGCATTCAGCTATCAGGCTCCTCTCCTGTGGAACCAGGTTCCAGTTTGGGTTCAGGAGACAGACACCGTCTCCACATTTAAGAGTAGGCTTAAGACTTTCCTCTTTGATAGAGCTTATAGTTAGGGCTGGCTCAGGAAAGTCCTGAACCATCCACTAGTTACGCCGCTATAGGCCTACACTGCTGGGAGACTTCCCATGATGCACTGAGCACCTCTAAAATTGAATTGAAAATAGTTAGGGAGTGAGGAGTTGCAACGTCCGCCTAACCCGGCCCACCTGCTACTCTTCATAGTCATCAGATTTATCTATCATATAATCAATAATATAATAAAACTAGAGGGAGGCTTGGCATACAGCCCGATCCGGTTGGGGAGAGTTCTAGCCTGACCAGGCCCCTCTCTTTACCCTGTTTCTCTTAGTTATGCTGTAATAGTTTTAGACTGCTGGGGGACTTCCTTTGATACACTGAGCTCCTCTCTCTTCTATCTTTCCATTTGTGTGCATCCATGTCCCAGAAATGCTTGTTACTAACCTAGCTCTGGGGAGTCATTCCCCGGAGTCCTTATGTTCTTTTTCCCTCAGCGTGTTTCCTTGGATCAGGGAGGCCCCAAAATCATGGTTGCAGCTGTCACCATGGTCCCGCTACATGATCTGCTGTGCCCAGCTACGTCCTGCTGTGCCTTGTAATGCCGCACAGTGCCCTGCTATGCCATGAACTACTACAAAGAACTACTACAAACTACTATTTTTTTTGGGACTGTTATTGCCACTCTTCATTCTAACCCCAACCGGTCGTCAGACACCGCCTACCAAGAGCCTGGGTCTGACCAAGGTTTCAGCCTAAAAGGAAGTTTTTCCTCGCCACTGTTGCTTGCTCTGGAGGAAACTACTAGAACTGTTGGGTCCTTGTAAATTCTGGAGTATGGTCTAGACCTGCTCTATCTGTAAAGTGTCTTGAGATAACTCTTGTTATTGTCTTGTTAATCTTGTTATGAATTGATACTATAAATAAAATTGAATTGAATTGAATTTCACAACTGATGATATTATTAACAAGTCCATCTTCCTCTGAGAAAACAGATTAATGAAATTCACAGCGGTGGTGTTTGCTGGAATGGAAACTTTTTAGCCTCTTGGTGGGAATTGTTGGGTTTCTGTAAATAACATCACAGAGTCCGGTCTAGACCTGCTCTTTATGGAAAGCGCAATGAGATAACTGTTGTTGTGATTTGGCACAATATAAATAAAATTGAATTGAACTGTAGCGTTCTAGTAACATGGATGCCATCTTGTTGAAACAACGTTACATGATTTACTCTGTATCTCCTTGAAAAAAGACAGGAAAGCAGAGAGATTGACTTTTCAAAACAATTCCATTGCCACAGGCTCATTTTCTAAATCAGAATGAAATCCTGAGAGTCTTGCTAAAGTAAAGGGTTGTCGCCTCAGTTCTTTAGTGCAAGGTGGTCCTAAAACTTTGTCCGAGTCAGTATTTTTTTGTGCCTTTGACCTTCAGAAAAAATCTAACGTTACCAGTTAGCACTAGCGGTAGTTTGGTTGAATTTTATAAAACAAATTTAGTTGTCTTGCCAATTTGTGACCCTGCAAAATTTCTTTACATATTATGTCTTTAAATTTGATTGTCTTGGTTAGTGTTCATAAAAGATCATGGAAAAGCTAAATAAAATCCAATGTTAGGGGGCAGGATGTAAAGAGTAATCTCTGTTGCTGGACGTCCAATAACTCACCCTAACCTCTTCCCTAAGAGGCTTAGCAGCGCTGTAAATGGAACAGAATCTTATTCAGAAGCATCAACATGGACCACACCACCTTGCTCCCCATGAGGTTGGGGGGCTTTTTCCTAGTAACTCTTGAGGCAGGTTGATGGAGCTGCTTTATTGCTGTCGAAATGAACAGCAATTCCTTTGAGGATTTGAGACATTAGCTAATAACAAAATATACAATATTTTCTCTTATCCCTACTGGTGCCTTTCCATTAAGTGAGTTTGCAGCTTTTAATCAGTAACTCACTTTTTTGCCTCCACTCCAATACTATGGAGATTAATGTAATTGATTTACAGTGCTCAGACCATTAAATCACATTTAAAAAGTGTCATTCCAGATTACCCGTGGAACACTCCATTAACAGCTTCCACAGGGATTACGACAGTAGTGCCAATTAAAAACTGGTGACCATGAGGTCATTTTTAGCCACAGAAGTACGTAGGTCCACTAATCTTGCAAGACTCAGATATCTCAAATACAGATTTGTATGGACTTTCGTACATTTATACTTGATCCCCTTAGGATGAGTCAGATCGCAGCCGGTTTGACCAGACAGATTGGAACACATGGGTGCTGAAATGAAAATGGCTCTGCATCAAGGTGCTTTCACGGCCAGTGTTTTCCTGGGGTAACAAGCTCCGTGGAGATGATTATCAGACGCCTGGCTGAACACACTCACCAGACGGCAGCTAGGAGCTAGGAGCTAGCAGGGACCAGGGTAGGTGAATTTAAACAATGTCTGAGTTGAAAACGCATCTTGTTGTCACGTAAGGGCCCTGTTCGTGTTGCACAGACATTTTAATTGCATTTCATGCACAAAGGTACTTTAAAACTTGCGAAGGTGCAGCAAAAAGACAGGTCTTTCCATTGATTTTGAATGGGAGTAGTGCGTACTACAGAAACTGTCACTTGTCACATGTTACTTGCCACTTCAAGGGACTAAAATGAGACTGATCTACTATAAAATAAGTTAGCATACATTTTGGTTTGGTCGGTCTAAGTCCGCCAAGCATTGGCATTTTGGATAAACCCACTGCAAAGACAAAAAAGGACCTGGACTGTCTCATTGCACCAGAATGAGAATGGACCTTATCTGAAGGAGCTTTCCTTTGAAAATCTCCTCAGAGGCTTCACCCGTTCCTATTTCATTAGACCCACTATGATTGTCAACACCTTTAATTTCCTGCTTGTTGTTTATCCCTTCATTTAACCTTGTCACCATTTGCACATTCTATCTTCCTTTAGTTTATTGCACCTTCGTCGTGCCAATACATTCTGTCACTTCCTGTTATCTAAGGCATTTCTTGTGCTTATTTTTCATTTCTTCTGTTGTTGGGTCTGTTGCAGGCCTCCTTTTCCCCCTCCGTTTACCATTTCTCCGCCTTTATATCTGCATTAAATTGCCATTCTTTGTACTTTTTCTCTGCCTTTTGGCAGATAATTGCAGTCATGAATTCAGCCCTTAGACAGTCTAAATGTGACAGTTAAATGTGCAGCTAAGTGTAAAGGGAAACACTTAAATAAGCATTATGAATCAATTAGAACTTGAACTGTGTCCTTAAAAACAGTCTATGGCTACATTTACATTGCTATGTTTTCAGCCTTGCAGTGAGGAAGTTTGAAAATTACAATATTAATATTTCTGTATAATGAGCAGTGGTGGAAGAAGTATTCTACTTGTTCTTGAAGTATCAATTATTGCTGGGGAACTTCTGACGTACTTAACGTAGGTGGGTCCCTCTCTTGTTCTTCTTCCACACAGGGCGAGATAATTCATTTCTTTCCAGAGATTCCCTCATTTATGATTCATTATATTTGCATATTATGTATTATTATGTATATTTGCATGTGTTGTCTTTTCTCAGCCACAATTTGTGGAGAAGATAAATGACTGGAGGTCAAAAAAGCTTTGTCTTTTCTCCCATTGTTGCATCTGTTATACTGAGCATTGCAAATAAATAAAACACATTTTTCATGTTTCCTGTTCTCTGTTATTTGCTTTTTCCTACATTATTTTTCTTTCGATGTCTTCTTGAATACTTGGAGACATTTTACCAAGACATGAATCTGTTCATGCTATCTACTGTTGTTGAAAAACTATTTTCTCTCATTCATTTTGATGTCATTCCATCGCTCTTTGTTTCCATCTCTGTCAGCAGATGTCTCAGTCCCCTCTCCGCCTCTCCATTTCTTCCCATCTCCTCATTTACTCACTGTCATTTCTTTCTCCATCACTCACTTTTGTTCCTATCTGTCTGCCCGCGGACACGGAGCTCGTTCATTCTTCTTACTTAGCCGTGACTCGGAGTCTAGTTTAAGAAGAACCATCCATCAAACATCTCTCCTGTTTTACCCTCCATCTTCTTTAACTTTTTTAAATTGTTGTTGTTCCAGTCCCCCCTGTGGGCATCGTCTCTCTGATACCCTCAGGCATTTATTTCCTTCTCTTTCCTGAAAATTTGCATCTAAGTGAGACCTGCTGCCAGAACACAAGGCAGTCATGGATTGTGCTGCTGTTATTTGATGACGTTACTAAACTGGCTGAACCGCGCTGTAGACGTTTGGATGGCTGCTTCTTCAGACTCAATATTTTCTGTGTTGATTTCCTTTAACGCAGAAGATTTTTCATTTGTATCTGCCTTTGGCAGATGCTTACCCACAAAGTGATTGTTTTCTGTGTGTCGGACTGTCTGAGAAGTAAATTGGAAAGTGTACTGTTGATCCAATGCCTAACCATTCCTCGATTTACATTCACTGACCCTTCCACATGAGGTTGAAGAACTCACAGACATTTAGAGAAGGTTGTTATCATCCAGTAATGGTATTGGTTCAAATCGCGAGGACAAGTTAATTGCACCTGTAATAAAAATCTTTTTTCTTTCTTCAGGCTGAACTCTTTCTAAGATATGCCTATGTTGTATGACGATATCTTGATGTATATTTCATTGTATTAGCACATTCCCATCTTGTTCTACAGTGCCAAGACATTGTTTTGTGTTTGTGTGTGTGTGTGGGGGGGTGGAAGGAGTAAATGATCCATTTTAACTGTGTATTGATTTGAGAAATGGACTGAAGAATTGTAAAACATTGGCGAGTCTGCTTAACACACACACACACACACACACACACACACACATCTTCCTCCCCAGAGCAGTTATCCTGTAGAGCTGCTGTTTTCTCTCTCACACATTGTTTATTGACTGCAGCAATGAAAGGCACCGCCTGATTGGCTGCAGGTCTTCCATAGATTGAAAGAAATGGTAAGTAGGCTAAGATGCTATATGCAACACTTGAAATCTGTAACTTTTTTTTGTGATAAAATTTGTATTGTTTATATTCAGAAAAAATAATAATGTAAACATTCAGAGACGAGTACAGAGACAAGTCCTTTGTTTGGAGCAGTTACAAGGTCATTAGTCATTTTCACCAGTGCTGTGGGCTCCACCCACACAAGCCGTCAAAAGTTCCATGTACGTGATATCCAAAAAGAAAGGATCCATGAACAGATATGGAATATGGAAAAGATAAGTCCTGAGGTGGCATCCAACGGGTTGCAATCATCCCCTTAGCAGCTGTAATAATACAGCTTTAGAGAGGTGGAAGGCTGACAGGTCATTCAGAATCAAAACATTGACAGTAACAGGTACAGTAACATTAATCATTCATGTCAACTATATGACACTAACTCTACAGTGCCGTGAATAAAAGACCTTTACAACAGTAGGTGTGGTAAAACCCTACAGCTTTGGTCCAAAATGGCTGCTAGAATCAACACAAACTGAAAGATACATGATACATGATATAAAGATAGCTAAAGATAGATATATGTAGCCACTTTGTTAACGCTGAATCTTGCTTCATAGTACAGGCCTCCGGTTCAGATCTCTTTCACACAGAACTGTCAAACTCACCTTCACTAAGGACCACACTGGACAATCACATCAAGAGCCACACTGTTAGACTTAGCTGTAATTTCTACAGTTACTTACCACAAAATGCCCAGTAAAATACCATAATTTTATTTTCCGGTTAATTACTGTAATAAACATTGCATTATGGGTATTAACATTTCATTTACAGTGATTTACTGTATATTTTGAATTTGCGGTACACTGTTAGACTCTACTGTATTTCTACAGTTACTTACCACAAAAATGCCCAGTAAAATACCATAATTTCTTTTCCGGTTAATTACTGTAATAAATATTGCATTATGGGTATTAACATTTCATTTACAGTGATTTACTGTATATTTTGAATTTGCGGTACACTGTTAGACTCTACTGTATTTCTACAGTTACTTACCACAAAAATGCCCAGTAAAATACCATAATTTTCTTTTCTGGTTCATTACTGTAATATGCATTGCATTATGGGTAGTAACATTTAATTTACAGTGATTTACTGTATTTTTTGAATTTGCGGTAGTAAAACAACAGCAGTAGTGCTACTGTAGGTGAATAAGACAGACTTAAATAAAATTGTTAGTTCATGTTATAGAAGCATAGAAATTAAATTGAAAAATAAAATATCTCTATAAAATTAAATTATTTTATTTAATAGAGATATTTTACATTTTATTTATTATGTTTTTAGCAGTGAAGGTAATTTAAAATTGTGACATGCGTTTCAGCAGTGTAAATAACTTATTGAGAGTTGTGGAGACAAACAAGAAAGGGATCACAGATATAAATGCTTGACCGCCATATTTGACCTCTGACCTAACGACTTCAAAAGAATAGCGGGTCGATACTTCAAAGGTGTTAAACGAAGTAGGCTCGAGACATCAAAGGAGTACCGCATTGGTCCGCGCGCACCAGAGTCCGGTCAAATACACACTACTCAGAGAGAGCTGGAGAAGCGTTAAGGTAAGGTCAATCTTTGCTAATTCTGTGACATTAAAATCTCTGCTGATAAACGGCGACGTTAGGTTACCAACCTGTGTCATAGCTTGGCTAGAGCAAGCTGTTAACTAGCTTCCCCCCAAGGAAGTCGGAGCTTAACATTTTGCCGGTGGTTTAGCTAGCTGTAATTACGACGTTCGGTAAAGCTAACACAACTCGTTTAACATGCGCTGTTCGGGACATCTTTTTTACTTTACTGTCAGACCATTGTCTGAAATACAATGTAACATATATTCTGGAAGTTTAAGGTCGGTTGCTGCAAGCTTTTGAGCTAGCTGTTGCCGCATTTTGGCTAACGTTACCTCCGGTTAATGCTAACGTTATATTCCCGAGCCTGTTGGTTGGTTTGTCAGTGTTTTAGAATGATTAAGCAAAACTCATTACAGCTGTGTTAGGCCTAGTATAGGCTATGCGGTTATATTAGTGGAAGTAAAGTTAACATTAAACCGTTACCTTTACATTTGCCCATCTAGTTAACATTTAGGCTGTCTTTTTTTTTAAAACAGACACAAAAAAGCACCCATTCTATATGTCGGGCGACAGGAAAAGCGTCTTTAAGTAACGTTACTGTGGTGGAAGGAAAGGAAAAATGATCTTTGTAGGGTTTTTTAGCTAAAAAATACGTGTGCTAAATTTAATTCAATGGTAACCACGATTAGCTCTAGGTTTGGTGTCTCCAGCATTTATGGAGAGCAGTTTTTTGCCTTGGCTTCAGGGTTTGGCCACTTAAAACCATCGTGACGTCCAGCAAAGATTTGCCTCAGTGCCTTACTTTGCAGTAGTAGGCCTATTATTGCTTTTTGTAATGTGATATTTCATATAGTTCATCCTTTTTAGTGTATGAGACCTAAGCTAAAGAGTGTGTAACTCAAAGCATATGGTTTTAGGAGTTGAGTCTATAGCTACCATGGTTTATGGGGGAAAAGAAAAGTAAAATTTTAAAATGTATTTTCCTAACCGTTTAAACTTAAATGTGACGGCTTGTTCAACAAGTTGTTTAAGGACTCTTTATAATGGCATAGTGATTAACTTTTAACACATCACATAACATTCTGTGTTATTCTAACTATATAAGAGTTACCTACATTATACTGGTTACCTGCATACTAATGCATTTTTTTATCTTGTTGTAATTGTGTTTATAACTCCATGCATTCATTTTAAAATATAAAATTTCATCATTTCATATGTAGAACAACAACCAGTGACTAGAACAACAGAGAGAGACGGGAGGAAGAAGAAAGCTGGAAGAAGGTCTGACTCCATGACCCACAGGAGCACATGATCCCTTTCAACAATCTATCATCATACAACAAAAAGTAAGTACAGGTGTACGTTTTGCAACCTGTGTACTCTAGAATTAGGAATATCCTGTAGACATGTGAAAAAACATCAGCACATGGCAAGCTATAGGTTTGCATGTGGAAAGGAGCGATGTCCCACTTCCTTTAAACAGGAACCACGAACACATACATACATATATACATATATGTGTGTGTGTGTGTGTGTGTGTGTGTGTGTAAATAAAGGGGCTGTATTTGAAAATGACTGCTCTTGATAATGAAAATTTTAAACCTGTTTTTCTTTTAAGATTCTTCTTAAGGATCAACCCAGATGAGGGCACCAAGTACACGGCTACAGTGGCTACAAGCCACAAGACTAGAGTCGTCCAAAGAAAGGTGACGAGCGTCAGCTCCAGAGTCACCACTTTCCTCCAATGGCTCACGGAATTTGAGTGGAAGACACCAAACTAGGTAAGCATTTTATTGTGTGATGTAATAACATTAACATCGGAAAAATGATTACTCAGTACAATGAAGTAGTGCAGCATACCCTGCCTGCTACAACATTGACATAACTAAATCATCTTGTATTTACCACTTGTGTAAGCAGAGGTCACAGTTATGCAGCAAAAGCTACAAAGTGTTGTTTTAATTTAAGTTATCTTAGTTTTTTTTTTTTATAAAAGTGACTGATAAGAACAACAATCTTTGAAGTTGGTCCAGTACTGAGCGTGAACACTGTGACCTGCAGCTTTCAAACCGGGCTCTAATGTAATCATATAGGGCAAATGTGCGTCGTCAATTTCATCCACTAAAAGTTCTGTTTTTGCCACTGATGGTGTCAAATTATTATTTTAAGTTTCTGACACCATTTGGAAAGGATCCCTACTGAGATTGACCTTTTATTTAAAGAAGAAGATCCTTAGTTAGATCAGAAATCACCAACACCAAACCCATCGACAGACAGCAAAAGAAAGTAGAAAGAACCTTTGAATTATCTGGGGACTTCACTACTGGTGACTAATTTTGTATACTGTCATATTCTGTTTTTGCACAAGTTGTAAGTCTGTTAACAGTTTAGATGAGATAAACTCATGACCATTTCTCTGCTTCTCATACAGTCCAGTATGGACCCCCCCACCAGAGCATCTCTGGATTGGAGGCTCCATCTTGGCCTCTCTGTCCACCTTCCAGAAGATGTGGAGCAAGCAAGAGTACCATGGGTCCGGCCTTCACAAATCCTTCTAAGCAGACTGTTCCTCCTTCCCCTCCCCAACCAAAGCCCAACAACTTCAGCTTTGTGGTAACAAACACGCCACATTTTAAATACATTTGCAAATACAAGTTATTTAGATTTCTGGGGGATTTAAAAAATGTTCACTTCGTTTTGAGAATCAATTCAAATGGTAACTACATTGTTCAGACATGTATTCGCCTCTGAATTCTGCCCAGTGTTTGGCGCATATTTAGACATTGTTTTAGCATCGCTTGTATGTCAATTTTCTGTTATTTTGCACTTTCAGAGTTAAAAAATATCTTGTTCCTGATGTTTGTACCTGAAAATAAAAATGTGTTACTTTTGTCCATGGGCTAAAGTCAGTTATTTGGAATTTATTAAATTCAATAGCATTTATGTAAAATATTTAAAATTGTTTGTACAGCCAATGCCAAATAGTGTAATATATTGTGAACCACAATTACAGTAAAACTATAATACAGCAAGTATTACAGTATCATTTAGCAATTTGTAATTACAATATGATTACTGTAAAGGTATTATACAGTAAAACTAAGTTACAGTAAGGGTATTTTTACTACTGTAAAACTAAGGTACAGTAAGGGTATTATATTACTGTAAAACTAAGGTACAGTAAGGGTATTATATTACTGTAAAACTAAGGTACAGTAAGGGTATTTTTACTACTGTAAAACTAAGTTACAGTAAGGGTATAATACTGTAAAAAACAAGTACAGTTATGATACTGTAATCGGGTAGTTACAGTAACTTACTGGCAACGTGTTTACAGTAACTTACTGGCAACGTGTTGCCAGTAAGTTACTGTAATCGGGTAGTTACAGTAACTTACTGGCAACGTGTTGCCAGTAAGTTACTGTAATCGGGTAGTTACAGTAACTTACTGGCAACGTGTTGCCAGTAAGTTACTGTAAGGGTATAATACTGTAAAAAACAAGTACAGCTATGATACTGTAATTGCGGAGTTACAGTAACTTACTGGCAACACGTTGCCAGTAATTTACCGCAAAAATACAATAAAAAGTCTAACAGTGCAGGCATGCTTTTATTTAATCAAAAAAGTTGAATATCTTGGACTGTATTGTTGCATTTTCTCTCTTAGAAGTTTATAAAAAAGTCAGGAAAAAAGTTTGTCAATCATCATAAAAAAAAGGCCCAAAACGTCAGAAAAAGTGACAAACACTAGGTGGGCCGGATCTACAGAAGACATTCTATGGAAGCAAATTAGCCCCCAAACTCCAAATTTAAAAATGAAGCTTTTCCCTGTAGTGTCTCCCCTTAAAAACTCAAAGATCGTCCTGCTAGGCGGCGTTCTCTCTCTCTCTCTCAATCTATGGTCCCTCCCTTCTTCAACTCTCTCATTTGCTCTCCTACCATGTTTATTGTTGTCCTCTTCATCCTTTCATCTGTCGCTCTGTCTTCCTCTCCGTGTATGTCTCTTTGCCCTTATCTTCCTCTGTCAGTCACGGTGCTGTGTGACGCCCCGTTTAGTATTCCCCTCAGTCACGTCTGTCAAGTTGCACTCAATCACACACACAAACATACACACAAACACACACACACACACACACACACACACACACACACACAGACACACACACACAGGCTGCAAGTACCACTGGTAATGACTTATCTTTCCCTGATTGGCTACAAATTAGAAGATCAAATAGACACAGACATGTGGTAGCACACCCACACACAGATGACAGTCTCATGTCCTTGGTGCCGTGGTTCCATGGTTTAATGTCCACGCACAGACACGCACACACACACACACACACACATACATTATGGTCATGCTGGTCCAATCACTTTATATTGAGGGGAAGTGCTTTGCCGTCACACTGTAGTAGCGGTCATTTGTGCCAAGGACAGAACCCATGTTCCTTTTCTGTGGGACTGTCTCCTGCTGAGGATGTGGCCTTCAGGATGATGATTGGCTGATGGGAAACATTCATGTCCCTGGCGGCCTCCAGCCATTCCACCTCATTACTGCCCAGCCCGTTTCGACATAGCAGAACAGCCTTTTTGCATCCAATAGATAATAGTTTGAACTCAATGTTAAGTCAATGAACAGCAGTGTTGCAATGTAACACAAGTACACATACCTTGTTTTTGTACTTTAATATATCTATACTTTGTTATTTATATTTCTGGAAACTTTTACTTTGACTCCACTGCATTTCCTCAACAAAATGTATACATTTACTTCAATTCACTGTGCCTCTAGACTGGGTAAGCCCCGCCCACTCTGCCGGCGATTTGATTTCTCCCTGCAGCTCGGTCTGGAAACCTGCACCTTTAATTCTCCTGCTTCACTTCACAATTCTACCTGGTGCGCTGTTGGCGGGTTTAACACCATGACGATAGAGAAGCAACCAAGGTTACAACGTAAGCAAGCACTCTGTTGCCAACGTAACAGGGCGAAGAGTGTGCTGATGAAGATAACATTACACACCTGTTGACGTGTTTGCAAAAATGGTTTTGTTAAACTGTGCCTGGAAAGTCCTGGAAAAGACCTTGTATTTGATGTAATTTTCAGGGTTTGGAAACCCTGAAAAATTATTTTTATTACTTATCGCATAGACTCAACCATCTACTCCTTACACTAACATAGAAATATAAATAACAGAACAAAATTCACAATTCAGGAACTTGTTTTGGTGGAACATGTGTACATTCACATGTTTTTTTAGTCGTCAACAGAAAACTCAGATTGGACAGATAGTCTAGCTAGCTGTCTGGATTTACCCTGCAGAGATCTGAGGACCAGGTAACCATAGTCCTCAGATTGGACAGGTAGTCTAGCTAGCTGTCTGGATTTACCCTGCAGAGATCTGAGGACCAGGTAACCATAGTCCTCAGATTGGACAGGTAGTCTAGCTAGCTGTCTGGATTTACCCTGCAGAGATCTGAGGACCAGGTAATCATAGTCCTCAGATTGGACAGATA